>VBSM01003204.1:68600842-68615051 GCA_008086735.1 Cheirogaleus medius | reverse complement strand
GGATGTGGAGAGACAGGAACTCTCATACACTGCTGGTGGGACTGCAAATTAGTGGACCTTTACTTTGTGATGACTATCTTGACATCCTTCCTGCTACTTCTGCTCAGCTAGCATTTCTGACTTCAGTCATGTGCAGGAGCTAGCAAAACAACTAACGCTATTCTGATAGTGAGGACAGAACATGCCGTGGGCCAGGCACTGCTCTGACTGCTTTACGTTTGTCACTTGCTTACTCTTTATACCATGTCTTGGAGGTAGGTACTATTTTTACCTTCATTTTGCAGAATCCAACAGACATGGATCCTGTGGTTTCCTATTTCTGTGTTCTGGTCCCTGCTCAAGGTTCAGCAAACCTTTTCTGTACTAGGCCAGCTATCATAGTAAATATTTTAAGCTTTGCAGAACATGCAGTCTAAGTTGAGACTACTCAATTTTGCCACTGTAGCATGACAGCATCCATAGACAATACACAGACAAATGGGTGTGACTTGCTCCATTACAATTTTATTTATGGATGCCAAAATTTAAATGTCATATAATTTTCATGGGTCGTGAAATATTATTATTCTTTTGATTGCTTTAAATCATGTAAAAACCATTCTTAGCTTGAGGGCTGTACAAAATCAGGCAGCAGTCTAGATTTGACCTGCAGGCTTTAGTTTTAGATTTAAATGGAGACATCCCTGCTCTCTAATCAGATCTAAATATCAGTCACTCGGAATGAATTGCTTTATCATTGATAAGATGCAATTTTTAGAATTTGAAAAAGTTTTCTTTTTTTTAAATAAGAAAAGGATAGAAACCATGTCATTTTGAAATGCTGTGCCATGGTATCCAGAAGAGCAGGCAGATGGCTCTTGACCATAAAACGTTGGTAATGATGTTGGTACAAGCCCTGAAAAGCACTTTGGAACCAGGTCAACTTGCATTTGCACTTATCAGCCATGTAACCTTGAGCAAGTTATTTTTGTCTTTGAGTGTCAGAATCCTCATCCATAAAATGAAGAGAAGAATTCTTCCTTTATGAATAGTAAGTGAAAAAAATATGTATATTGCTCCGCAGTGTAAAAACTCATCTGCTGCTTGGGTCTAGTAAAAGATAGCTCTGCATGTGTATCTGTTATGTTCCTGAACAATACTGTTAGTTCAGGGGTCCTTTCATCTGGTGAAATATTAAAAAGGCAAAAATTGTTTCTTTTTTTTAATCGTTACAAAATATATAATACATGAAAGAGAATATAACAGAACGTATACAATCTATGTATGCTTTAACAACACCCATGACCTCTAAATGAATGAGAACAACCCCAGCTGCTCTGAAGTCTCCTATGTCCCCCTACCAGACCACCTTCCTCCCCCCCATAGGTACACTCTTCTGAATTTTGAGTTAGTTATTCTCTTGTTTTGCTTTTATAAATGCGCTTCATATATATGTATCAGTAAACAATGTATTGCTTTACTTTTGTCTGTTTTTACTTTCATATAATTGGACTCATACTCTATTCTTGCATCTCATTTTTTCCATATCAATATTATATTTCTGAGGTTCTTCCACGTTGCTGCATACAGCCACAGGTCTTCATTTTCACTTCTGTATAATTAATTTTCTATCATTTGAACATGCCATATTTTATGTATCCATTGTCCTATTGATGGACATTTCCAGGTTTTTGCTATTACAAACAAAGTTACTATGGCTTCTTGAATAATTCTCTCTAGTTTAGTTACAAACCTAAGTGTGGAATTTGCTGGGCCATAGAGTTTGCACAACTCTTAACTTTTCTAGGAAATGTCAGTGTATTTGCTAAAAGGGTTGCTCCAGCTTATATTCACACTAACAATAGATGAGGGTTTCCAGTACCTCATATCCTTTTTTTCTTTCTTTTCCTTTTTTCTTAAACTCCCCAAAGTTGCAGTACAACAGAGTCATAAAAGTGTACGGAGCATAGGTGTAAAGCTCAATGACTTACCACAAGGCGGGCACATATGTCACCACCACCCAGGTGGAATAGACAGTTGCCTCTGGAGCCATTGTTATTCCCTTCCCTCTTCCCCAAAGGTAATCACATCTCTGACTTTTAACACTTTAGTTTTGTTTTGCTCGTTTTGGAAAGCCATATAAATGGAATTATACAGTGCGTATTCATTTATGTCTGGTGTCACAGTCCATTTTGTGTTTCTATAACTGAATGTCAGAGGCTGGGGAATTTATACAGAAAAGAAATTTGTTTCTTACAGTTCTGGAGGCTGAGAATTTCAAGGTCAAGGAGCTGCATCTGGTGAGGGCCTTCTTGCTGATGGGGACTCTCTGCAGAGCCCAGAGGGCTCAGGGCAGCACATGGTGGGAAGGCCTGAGCATGCCAGACTGAATCCATTCGTGAAGGCAGAGACCTTGTGACTCAATTACCTCTTAATACTGTTACATTGGGGGTTAAGTTCAACGTGAGTGTAGGAGGGGACAAACACTTAAACCATAGCATCTGGATTATTTTGTTCAATTTTATTTTTTGTGATATTCATACATCTTGTTGTATATAGCTTTAATTCATTTATTTTCATGGCTGAGTTATCACTGGAGGATAGGAAACAGAGGGGATCCGGGCCAAACACATACACAGGGTAGGAGTGGTTCTGGGTGCTTCAGGCAATGGATGTAAGTGGGCAACTGCATTTGGAGCAACTGGGCAACTTTGACCCCTTCCTCTGGTTTGCTTGCCCTGAGTCATGGGCAGCAGCAGGCTTAAGCTGGAGGTACCCTGCATGTGGGCAACACCCAGAAGGAGCTAGAACTTCAGCCCCAAATCAAGTTTCTGATACACACTCTTTCCACGTGGCACATCCCACCCTTCCCTACAACCTCTGGAGGCTGCTGTGTTAAACAGATACATCAAACACAAACATGAGTGTCCAACCAAAAATCACCAACACTTAAGGAAACAACAACTCCATGAATGAGAGACTCTTAGTGCACACAAATACCTTCACCAAGGAGCAACATGAATGGAGCCAGCAGGATTGGACCTTAATAGAAAGGATGTGGTCGTCTTTAGAGGGAAAAGAGGAATTTATGTCCATAAAATAAGAACAGGCTGCTATTTCAAGATCCACATAGATATTACATCAGAAATTAAATATATGATATTTTTAAAAACTTATAAATGAGATGAAAAGCAGAATACACACAACTGAAGAAGAAATCAGCAAGCTGCACATTTGAATTAAGCAATAATTCAGAATGTGGTACCAAAAGACAGAGATACAAAGAATGAAATAAAGGTTAGAAGACCTGGAGAATAGACCTACAAGTTTCAAAATCCATTTACTAAGGCCTCTCAAAGGAGAGAAGAGAGAGAGTGGTTGGGAGTAAGGGAGGAGGTGCGGAAGGGAGAAAAGGAATCAAGAAATGATCAAAGAAAGACGTGAGTTGTTGGGCTAAAACAGTCCACACTGTGCTGATCATGGTGAATAAAGAAAGATGCTACCAACTCCAAATCCTAGGTATTATTAGGGATTCTATCTCATTTTGTCATTTTACATTATTTTCTTTTGTTATATATTTCTTTAAATAAAATTTATAATTTTGCAAAAAAAAAAAAAGCATGCTCCTTAGATGTATCAGGGCAAAATTTCAGTGCACTAAGGGTAAAGAGAAGACTTGAAAGGCTTTAGGGAGAAGGCAGAGGGGATGCTGCTTTGATTTAGAAGCGAGAGGACTCTTCCCTGTCTTGAGGGGGTGGGGAGGCCATCTGTCTCAGAGGAGGAGCTTGAGTGGAGGTAGATCTAATACTGCAATGTGATTTTGCATTTTGAAAATAAAAATGTATTTCTGCTGTTTCCCATAGCAAACTCTTCTTGCTTGTTAAAGTTATATAATTATCCTTGGGAAATGATTCAGATTCTCTAAAATACATGTGGGATATTAATGTTAGTCAAAGTGGGGTCTTTGAAAAGTTGCACAATCCTGGTTTAGAAGTTAGCCCTGAAAGGGCTTCCCGGTCATCTATATTTGTAATCTTTTTCCCCTTGAGGCCAAGACCTTGTTTACCACCCTGGAGGACAGTGCTAGGACTCGTGGTTGAGATCTCCTTTAGAAATCCAGGGCTTTCCACGGAAGGGTTGACAATTCCTTTTGTGCAGATGGCTCATTGACAGGGTAACAGGATCGCACATTTTCTGCCCTGAGTGAGATGGCATGCCACTTACCCTGGATAATCCTTTTAAATGAGTAGGAAAGAACAGACGCTGAGTTTTATTTCATATAAAGATTGAATTTGCAAGGGCCTACTTATTGGTTGCTTGATAACCTTGATTAACTGTACAGGTCACCAGAGTGCGTGTGAGTTTATTGTGGAACTCAGATTCCTTAGCAAAGGACTCCTCGTGGTGAGAATTAAGGCTTTGTCTTACTGATTACTGCTTATGTAAGGGTTTTTCTCTTTATTTAATTTAGAATATTGTATTTTATTGAAGGAAGGGATGCCATGTTTCTATTATTTTCCATTTTAACTTCAATTTTTCTTGTGTGGTTTTAGAGGTCAGAGCCCACCGGTTGCTGAATTTAACTTACTCCTGAGAGCTCACACTTTGGAAACCTATGGGGTGGATCCTCACCCATGCAAGGTAACTGCACTTCACCGCCGGTCACTTTATAATGATTGTTTTGCCCAAAAGAGAATTACTTGGTGTGCAAGCCTGGCAGAACCCTCTTAGGATTTTTCCACAACCTGAACCCCCACCCCTAATTGGGAGGGACAACAGTGGGCTTGAGTCACATGTTTTGGCAGCTGCTTTTCTCCACTGCAGTCTTCCAGTTGCTCACTAATTGCTATGTGGTGGCGACATTTTCCTAAATTAACATACATGAATTCACTCTCCAAAGTTACAGGATCCTGACAGATTTGCTTTCAAGCCCATTGCCAGCAAGAACGCAGTCTTTAAAAAATGGGAAAGTGGGAGAAAAAAAAGAAAGATTTCAAGTTACATTTTGGCATCAGGAGTACCTGTTATTATGTTTTCCTTGACTCATATTATTTGGCAGTATTTGTCTCAGAGGTGAAACGCAGACCACCTACATCAGCATCACCTGGGTCTCACCCAGAGCCACTGCATCAGATTTCTGGTGGCATCGCTGAGGAAGCTGCCTTTTTGTCAAGCTCCCAAGTGTGGCTCATGTGCACATGTTCCAGAAATGTTTAATGGAAGCAAGGCCTCCTTTCCATTAATTAAAACTAACCAGACACTAGCCTTCATCCTAAACTAAGCATTTGTATCAACCAGGCTCTTAAAAGTAAGATTTTGAGTTTTCCTGGAACATTTCTTTACTCAGATTGGACCAGCTAATAGTATCTGGCAAAGCACTAGGCCTGTAGCTCTCAGCACAGGATGCTCATTGGAAGCACCTCGGGACCTTCATAAGCACTTGCTACCCAGAATGCACCCCACCAATTACATCAGGACCTGTGGGGGTAGAGACCAGGCTCCCCAGATGATTCTAACGTGCAGCCAAGGTGGAGAGCCAGTGGTGCCTGTTCACAGTGGCACTTGCGTCCTCCTGTTCTGCCTGTGGAAATGGTTTTGGACTATTTGCCAGCTGCCCCTTCCTAGTAACGGCTTGTTTATTCCATTTAATGAATTAGCTTTTACACAGAAGTTTGAGCTTTTCTATTTATTTTATTGATTACTTGGAGACTAACTTGATCTTATTGTTGTTGTTATTCCTTTGTCTTCACTTATCTATGAGCTGCTTAGTTTTCCCGATCTAGGCTGGAACCATAGTAGGCTTTTCTGGAGATATTTTTGTACTGAAATTGCCAGAAATCCTGTGCGGGGTTGCATCAAGTTAGATTAGATGCTCAGAGCTTTGGTTTCATTACATTAGAGTGCTGTTGGCAACAAGGACAGTTTGTTCACGTTGCAAAGCAGATCTGGAACACAGGCAGTCCCACAAGACACTTGGCAGTAGACAGAGTGATTTGGGACTAACCTATATTTTTCCAGGAGATCCCTCAAGTTGCAGAAGGTCCATTCCTAAAAGGAAAAAGCTACATAATCTTGGACCCCACCACGATTTTGGAAGGCCTGCTCTTAGAAATTCCATCTCAGGAACTTAGTTTATTTCTACAATCATTGGAATTAATCTGAAATTAATCTGAGTGAGGATGAATATGTATACCATTTATCATTTATTTTATTGTCCTTAATCCAAACAGGTTTTTCCTTTTATTTTTTTCAGGATTCAACAGGCACAACAACATTTTTAGGATTCACTGCTGCAGGCTTTGTGGTATTCCAGGGAAATAAGAGAATCCATTTGATAAAATGGTGAGTACCTCTTTGGAGAACTAGCTTATCATTTTTCTTCACCTTGTTTCTCCTCCTCCCCGGTTTGGCCTTTTTGGGAATTGTCAGATAGAATGCCTCACCCTGGAGCTTCGTCATGAAGGGATTTATCATGTATAAATGAAACTCAGTCTAGGCTGCCTTTAGTGGGGAATTGGATTTGTCAAGCTGACGGGTCAGCTCAGGAGGCCTGGGCTCAGGGGCTGTGCCTTCAAAGAGAAGGTGTCAGTGTCACCAGTAGCTTCTACTGCTCTGGCCAAAGAAGGGACTAAGGGAGGGTCAGGGCAGGATACAGGTGTGAATTCCCAGGAGCAGCTCACTTCTCTCTCCCCTAGTCACTTCTCTCCACCCTCCTCTTCTGTTGAACCCTTGGTGCAAATTCATGCTTTGTTATCCGGTGCATCAGTGGAGACGCTTTGGGCAAAAAGTAACCGGAATGTCTACTCACAATGGCTTGCAAATAAGAGGACTGATCAGCTCACAAAGCCAAAGCGAGCAGTTCCATGGTGTGTTAACTTAATTGCCCAGCAACACCTTAAAGGTTTAGATTCTGTTTTCTTCTCTGCCAACCCAGGGTGGTGGCTTTTGTCCCCAGGCTCTTGAGAGGAGATCAGCCCCTTCCATGTGTCTCCTTTTTTTTTTAATTTCAGCATATTATGGGGGTACAAATATTATGGTTACACATGTGTCTCCTTTTAAAACAAGAATAACTTTTTCAGGAGGCTGGTAGGAGACTTCCTTTATCTAATTGGGCAGAATTGGGTCACATGTGCCTACTTAAACCAGCCCTTGTGGAGAAGAATGGGAACTGCATGCCAGGGCTGGTCAGATCAAGACCCATCCCCTGGGTCTGGGAAGAGCATAAGCTACATGAACTCCTGACCTTGAGGAAGGATAAGGTTTAGGTTGTGTCAGGAGGAAAGTGGGAGGCTGGAGCCGCATAGGTGACCAGCAGTGCTTGCTCTGTCTAATCAAGGGACAAAATGGCCTTGATAAAGAGTGAGGAAGGCTGAACATCGTAAGTGCAGAGGAATATTGCAAAGGCTTAGTCGTGTTCATACCTACAGCTTGACTCAGTTCCCTCTCTGGTGGCCCCTGACAGGCTTGTCACCCCTGTGTCTTACTGGCTGGTGGGTTCACTCTGAAGACTCCTTGGGTCTGAGGTTCTTCTTGATAGGCCAGTGGGTATCCTTGGTCCTAGGTGGGAAATGTCCTCTTGCACTTACCTGAATTGCAGCTTCAAGGTTCTGATAGCTTCTGGATATCTCCCAGCACCTCTTTATCAAATTTTCAAACCTTCTCTACTAGGTTAGCATGAGCTGGCTAATGTACACTCCACCCCTTACATCTTCTTCTCTCTTTTAGGATCAGCTTTCACTCTCTAACACCCCAATTTTTCTAAATAGCTTCCTAGCTTCCTTTCCCCTCTATCATTGCTTTTTACTCAATTCATGCTTTTTTTGTTTTGTTTTTTGGAGACAGAGTCTTGCTCTGTCACCTGCTAGAGTACAGTGGCCTCATCACAGCCAACTGCAACCTCCAACTCCTGGGTTCAAGTGATCCTCCTGTCTCAGCTTCCTGAGTAGCTGGGACTACAGGTGTGCACCACCACCCTTGGCTAATTTTTCTATATTTAGTAGAGGTGGGGTCTCACTCTTGCTCTGGTTGGCCTCAAACTCCTAGCCTCAAGTGATCCTCCCACTTTGGCCTCCCAGAGTACTAAGATTACAGGCGGAGCCACCGCACCCAACCAAAATCAATTCATACTTTCAACCTCCCTCTGTGCCCACTTGTTCTCTTCTTCCACAATTAACATTCTCAATACTCTTATTTGCTTTTAATATATCATTGAACTTCTTGGAGTCTCAGTGTACAGATCTGTAAAATGGGGATCAGGTACATCTGGCTGCCTTGTTGGGGGTGGAGGAAGGAGAAGGGAGGAAACAAATGAAATAGTGTGCATAAGAGAGCTTTGTAAATCTGGCATGATTTGTGAGCTATAAAGTGTAATTTACGTGGAGTGTGCTGGTGTTATCCAGTGTTCTTCTCTGGATTTTCGGTACCTTGCAAAGAAACGCCAATGCCAATCACCTTCAGTCCATTCCACAGCACTTTCCCTAGGGATTCCTACTGACTTTGGTGAGCGTGGGGAGATTTGGGGACTTCCCCATCCTACACTAGGACTGCAAAAGGCTTGGGGGCCCTGAAGGATGTTAGACCCTCAGGTTTTTGAGATGGTTGAGCCCTGGAGTAGTTGGCTTAGGACCTGGTGCATCTCAGTGCAGATTAATTGCAAATCTCTCTCCTCATTAGGTCTCATTTTCTTCCTGGGTGCACTGAAGAGTGGAGGTGGATGATGTCTGGGCCATTTGTTTCTGGCTTCTGCATCTTGGTGTTCCTGGTGCAGTGCTGAGGCACATTCCATCCTTCTTGGCTTCTGCTTGGGCATGTGGATTTGTAATAGCCATGTTACTAAAACAAATGTAATCCTAGTTTTTGATTTTTAAAAAAAATCCACTGAACTTTGTCACTCTCACAAATCCCCTACCTTGGTTAAAAGAGGTTAATATGATCTTACTCTTCTTTCTCCCTGAGGAAAAGCACAGGGGCATGCATCACTCTGCTAGGAGTTAGATCAAAGGAATAAAAGTAAAATTCTCTCCTCTCTTTGCACATACTTTCCTGTTAAGGAAGTGACCTGGGTCTACATTTCAGGCAGGTTATCACTGGGCAGCTCCTTGTGATGAAACCTAAAGTTTTGAGGTCACTATTTTGACCTCAATCTGTCATTCTTCAAGTTGTTCTCACAATTTTGAACATCTCAGTATATAAAAACAATTCTTTTGTTAACAGGGAGAACAGGAATGAAAATTTTCAGGGTGGTGGATGTGCTTCCTGGAAATGGATGTGGAAGGATGAGGAAGTCAGATACTGTGAATCCATATCATTTCAGTAACAGAATCTGAAATAACCACATTCTTCCTACCTTGCTAAGTGGGCTGGCTGGTTAATGTTGTTTTGGTCATAAATGTTCATGAACACTCTAGAGCTGTTTGGAAGAAAGATGCAGCCTAACTGTAAAAAATGGTATAAATAATTCTGAGTTGTCTATGGATCCTCTCTTGGGAAGAAAATTGCCATATAATTCACTTGGGGCTTTTTGCTGCTCATTAGACCTTCACCGATGATAAGATAATACCTTGTTTCTTGCAGTCTGCTTGGCATTTGTGAGTCAATGGATTCCTATGGGAAAGCCAGGTACCTTGGTTCGCTGCTATTTTTTTTCTTCTCACCCAGAGATTTTCTTTTCTTAGGCCAGATGTATGCAAGTTGAAGTTTGAAGGGAAGACATTCTATGTGATTGGCACCCAGAAGGAGGTCAGATACTGCTTTTCTAACTACCTGTTGTTGTGTGTGCATGAGAGATTCAAGATAAAATATGCCTTTAGTATTGTAGCACCCAAAGACCATGACTTTGAAGTGTGTGATGATAATGGAAGCTACATGCTGAAAACATTTTAGAGGTAAACACTGGTTTTGTACATTTAAGCATAAAGTCAGTGAGCAATGCTGACTGTGTACAAAATAGATTGGGATAGACTTGAGAATAAAAGATGGAACCTCTGCCTACGTGTTTTTTTCCCAAGATACAGATACATGAAACAAATGAAGAATACTTACAAAGCTAAATATCAACCAGTGCTGGTTAGAGTGTTATAAACTGAGTCCATTAAGTCCTGAGAGTTACCAGATATAGGTCGTGGGTTCACCAGGGAATGCATTTGGGAGGAGGCCATTACCGAATGTTCAGCCTCAGAGCTAGCTCTAGAAGTTTGCAGATTTTCTTGATCATAGTTTTCAGCTCAAGTACTAGTCATTCAAGGATGGCAAACAAGTTTGTAGACTAACCCAAGTCTGACAGAGAGGTAGATGATGCTTGGAGTGTTGAGGAGAAGGAACGTGAGTCTGCTTTTTACCAGAAACAGGACTTAGCTAGATTAGCGATGTCTGCACAGGGTGAGAGAAGGGGGAATACCATTTCAACATCACTTTAAAGAGCATAGTAATGTGTTAAGTTCCTCCGAATCTGTGTGGTTGGAGGCAGGATACAAATAGGTAAATACCTGACGAAAAAACATGAAAAACATAAACTGTATTTAACATGCCCTTTCTGGTCTTGTTATTTTTTGTTAGAAAAAAGCCATGTTGGCATTCCATACTTCAACACCAGCTGCCTGCAAACATCTTTGGAAATGTGGGGTGGAGAACCAGGCCTTTTATAAGTAAGTAGCTTTTATTCAGTTAATCATAGGTTTTAAAAGCACCCATGGAACTCCTTATGTATTGTAAATGGCTGCATTTTCATTTCTTTTAATACAGTCCTTTTTTACTATATTTAAGTGAATTGTAAATTTGATGCATTATTCAGGGTGACTCCCAACCATAGACCAAGTGCTGAGCTCTATGTTAGGTATTTCCCAAAAAGTAGCTGTGGGCTAGTGTGTGTGTGTGTGTGTGTGTGTGTGTGTGCGCTTCAAATTGTTACTTCCATGAAATATGTCACAGAATCAGTTTTTGTTTGGGTATCCACCCCCAGAAGCAGACCTGGAGATAGAGTTTAGTGCAAGTAGCTTATGTGAGATGCAGTCAATGGATATACCAGTGGGGGAGTGAGTAAGCGAGGTGGGGAGGCATGCCAGACAGGCTGCGATATTGAGCAGGTCACTGCCGGGGCTGCAGCTGTGCTGGGAAGCTCTGAGAGACTGTGAAACAGGCCTCAGAGTTCTCCCCCTGATGGGCAAAGTGGGGACACTGTTTCCCTACCAATTCTCCATTCATTTTGGTTGAGGGCTTCTTTGAAAGACAGAGTTGATACTCTCTGGTACTTCTGGCTTACTCTGAGTGTGGGTCGAATGTGCTCTCACAGTCAGAGAAAGAGACCTTTGGCGGAGAATTACCTATGTTCCTAGTAAGAAGGTTTCAGTACATAGGAAGGGGGGGACACTGTGGGTGTCTAGGATCACAGAGAATGGCTGCTGGACGGGACTTCAGAAACCATCTTGAAAGCTTTCAGGTTTCAAAAGAAATTCAAAGTGAGGATCTGTCATGGAGACCCACCTTCTCGGCCAGACCCACTTGTTGACTAGGGGAGCAGTGATGGGCACAAAGACCTGACCCAGGTCACCAGCACTGTCCGCCCCTGGACCTCAGCCAGGTGGCTTTTGCTCAGTTTTCCCTCTGGACTGAGATTGTTTCTTGCTCATCAGACTCTTCTCACCTAGAATGCTGAGTCTCTGAACTTCCTGGGCCATCCAGAGAATGATGGCTTGGATAATAATTTTTAAACCCATTTTCAGCTACAGAACACTTTCCCTTAAATTGAAGTATAGGCAAAGCCAAGTATGTAAAAGAGAGAAAAATAGAGAAGTTGTGGTCATAGCTTGGCCCTGGATGGGATTGGAAATTGAAGACCTTTCACCCATTGCTCGTTGCTCTTCAGGAGTTTGGGTGACCAATTGTCCAGTTTCCACGGAGAGTCCCATGTCCCAGGAAACCCCTCAGTCCTGGGCAAACCAAGGAGCATAACTTGAAAACCCCTGGATGCGATGACCTGTAAAACGCTGTGCTCCTGGGAATGACAGGAAAAGGTGATGTGCACCAGTAGGCCTTGTCCTCAGGAGATTTTTATTTCATGTAAGAAACCCAGAGGGAAGTGAAATAAGATGCTAGAGGGGACTCCAGAGGGGCGGGCGAGTCTTGCTGCTGGGGGGGCTGGGAGGTGGAAGACCCTGTCAGGTGGAGGAAGGACATTCCAGCCTGAGCAAGGGACCAAGGCAGTGAAGTGGGAGACACAGTGTGGGGAGCATGAGGATGGATGAGGTAGGAAAAGAGGTTATGAGGGGCCAGACGCAGGGGCTCAGACAGCATGGAAAAGAAGCAGAGGGGCCCTAAGCGTGGTAATTGCTCTCAAAGGCCCACAGGCAGCCTGGGAGGGGCGGCAAAGAACAGGAACACACAGGACTTTCTAGAGCCGCCCCCGTGAGTCCTACTTGGAAGGACTTTGGCACAGCCTTGAAGATCCTGTAATGAAATCACAGGGTCCCTATCAGGGAATAACTTAGAGACATTAATTCATTATCTTTCACACGTGCTATTTCATCATGTGCAAGGAAGTCAGTTGGTAGATGGAGCCAAATAAATGCAAAAACAGTATTGAAAAGAGAGGGGAGAAGGAGAGAAAAAAACTGCAATCTGGAAAATCTGTTTTGCACATTTTGGGGTAAGCAGATTAGCTGGCAGCCAGCAAGATCAGTTTGATAATTCTATCATTGCCTAGGTCAGCTAGGCATGTCAAAGAAATCCCTTCCAGTCACTTGTGGATGCATCAGAAGACCTGGGAGCTTCAGCTGTGAGCACAGACTTATGCAGTTGACCGAGTCCTTGCACCGGCACCTCTACTACAGTTAGGCCAGGCTACCCTGCCTCTCACCTGCGGAATGGAGGGGCCTGGAACTGACATGTGCATTTGCTTGTGTCACCGTGGCATACATAGTGTGATGAGCATGGGCTTTGCATCTAAAGGGGCTTGGGTCGGGATCTTACCTCTGTCACTTACTAGCAGTGTGGCCTGGAACAAAGCCCTTAAACTCTTTGAGCCTCATCTTTGTTTTTCATCTGTGAAATGCAATTGGTAATACTTGCCTTGCAGTGTGCAGTTCTGCCAAGCACATTAACCCATCGATAAGTGGCAGCTTGCTGCTGTGATGATTACTTCCCCCTCTGCCGATGGTGACAGTTTTTTTGAGCATCAGTCAGATGCAGAGCTCAGTCTTTTGGTTTTGAAGGCTCTGATTCTGGTAGCCGCAGGGGTGAGGTGCCTGCTTCCTCCGCAGCTCTCACCCTTTCCCAGGCAGAGATCCCTGCCCTGCCTCCAGCTCTGTCCCACTGGCACTGTGTTTTAAGGGTTTCAGGTGGCACAGCAAGGCCCTGATCTTGTTTCTTGGGTTGGGAAGGGTGGTTTTCTCCTTCCATTTTTACTGCACCTGCATGGGAACAGGGAGGCCCTGTGGCTGCTGCCTACGAATTCCCCAGTGTGTTTTCAAGACATGAATGTGCTGCTGGTTGTCACCTGGCCCGGGGCCACCAATCTGTTTTGAAAGCCTTGGCTCTGAGATTTGCCTCCTGGGAATGAAGCCCAGAAGCAGAAACTCTGATTTTCCTGCCTACTCTGGACCTCAGGGGATCCCCAGCACAGACTTAGTCACCATTTAAGAGCTTCCTTTATATCGTGTGTTGTCTGTCGAGGTGCCGCCAACCCCAGAGCACTGGAGCTCACCGTCTCCGAGTGCTGAAAGCGCACTGGATGCATTGAAGGATTCCGGGGCTCCCGGATGTTTTCATTCATGGAATCTTCATCTCTCACCTGCTTTATGTTGGGCCCTGTGCTGGCACTCGGGACATGGTGGTAGCTAAAATGACATTCTCTGTCCCTAACTTAGTATGGAATTGTCCCTGGGGGATAAAAGCAGTCCCTAATCAATTCCTCATTGGGAATTTGGAGTGTGAGAGGAGCAATAATATTATAAAAAAGAACTCAGACTAGCTTCCTGAAATAGTGCCTCTCACACTTTAATGAACCGGTGAGTTACCTGGATTCTGGCTCAGGAGGTCTGGGGTGGGCATGAGATTCCATATGTCTAATAAGCTTGCAGGCCATGCTGTGCTGGAGGTGCACAGGCCACACTCTGAGGAAGGAGGTTCTAAACCAGCGGTTCTCGGTCTGAACTGCGCATCAGCATCACATGGGGGCGCTTTTAACAACCCAGGTGCCCATCAATACATGAATGGATTAACAAAATGTGGTATATGT
>VBSM01003204.1:68578938-68600742 GCA_008086735.1 Cheirogaleus medius | reverse complement strand
ATACATAACCGTAATATTTGTACCCCCATAATATGCTGAAATAAAAAAAGAAATTAAAAAGAAAGAAAGAAAGAAAGAAAGAAATACCAATGCTGTGGGTCCTTGGCTCCTAGCCCAGACCCAATTAAGTTAGAGTCTGGGGCTTCACCAAAACCTGTGCACAAGTGTTCTTAGTAGCATTATTCAGAATAGCCAAAAAGTAGAAACGACCGCAATGTCTATCACCTGATGGATGGATGAATGAAATGTGGTATATGCATATAGTGGGATACTATTCAGCCAGAGAAAGGACTGAAGGACTGATACCCACCGCAGTGTAGGTGGCCCTTGGAAACACTGTGCTAAGGGAAAGAAGCAATTTACAAAATGCCATGTGCTGAATGCTCCCATTGATGTGAAATGTCCCAAATAGGCAAATACAGAGAGACAGAAAGTAGATTTGCGGTTGCTTAGGGCTGTGGATGAGGTGACGAGGGGAAATGAGGAGTGACTGCCAGTGGATACAGGGTTTTTTTTTTCAGGAGAATGAAAATGTTTTAGTATCAGATAGTGGTGATTAATTTTTTTTTATTAATTTTTTAAACTTTATGGCTTAAACTAAAAGCCACCAAAGTGTCTAATCTATAAGGGTGAACTTTATGATATGTGCATTATATCTCAATAAAGCTGTTATTTTAAGAAACTTGCATCTGGGATGAGGGGTCTAGGAGTTTCTTATGCTAAAAGTTTCCCTGGTGGGGCTAACGTGCTGCTGAGGGTTGAAGACATTGCTCTAATCCAGTGATTTTGCCAGTAGGGTCCCTGGGCCAGCATCAGCACTCTGGGAATTTGTTGAAATGCAGATTCTTGGGCTCTGCCCCAGACTTATTGAATCAGAAACTTGTGTTTTAAAAAGGCTTGCAGGTGATTCTGTTGCTCACTGGAGTTTGAGAGCCTGTATGGCTAAAGTGCTGTTTTCAAAATACTGAAATTGGACAGACTCGGGTTTGCAGCCTGGCCCCTGCAGCTTCTATCATGGGACCATGGTTAAAGGACTGTCCCCTCTGTGCCTCAGTTTCCTTGTGTAAAAATGTGGCTTGCTTCCTCCTAGGAGAGAGCTGTGAGCATAAAATGAATCAGTATATTTAAGGTGCTTTGGATGGGGCAGGACCCATAGTAAGGGCTCAGTCATAACAAATGTTGTTATTGTTACGATGACTCCAGGAGCTCTAAACCATGATTTCGATGGGAAATTGTGTTGTTGATTCCAGAGGAATCTCTTGGAGCATCACGCAGTGTCCCCCAAGCACTCATCCTGACCTCCGTCCAAGTCCCTGGTGTAGCAGGTGCCAGAGGAGAAATTGCAGGCCAGGGCGAGGGGAGCTGTGCTCCTGCAGAGACCGTCTGGATTTCTCTGTGCAGGCGGCGTTGAGCATGGTCCTGCTCCTGTGCTGAGCTCTTGATGCAGAGTTGGAGGTGGAAGTGGGAGAGGGCAGGAGGGGAAGACGGCAGAAGGCTGGAGCAGAGCGAACTGCTATTGCAACCAGGTTGTGAATTCATTGCTTTCTGTGGGAAGAAGACTCTTCCTCTGGGCTTGCTGTTGATGGGAGAGTCTGGTAAACAGAGCGCCTGGGGCATTTCTGCTAGGGGTAGAGCTCTTTAATTTGCTTTTATTCAACACGGTGTTCTGGAACCTCCGTAATTTAGAGGATTGACTTTGGTGGCTCCATAGTGAGAAGGCAGGGAAGAGGTTTTGAAATAGTGTTAGGGAGGGAGGGAAATTGTTACACAATGGGCAGGTGCCACACTAGGTGCTGTTGAATCATTTAATCTTGTCTAACCCTCCTCAGAGTGTATGAAGTAGGTATATAACACTCTCAACTTTAACAATACGTGGAGAAACTGAGGCTCAGAAAAGCTACATGGCGTGACCAAGGTCACAGAACCAGAGGCAGGTTGGAGTCTGAGTCACTGTTCTTTTTGGTGAAATGTCCTCTCTTGGGTCATCCAAGGAAAATTAGGGGACGCAGAGGTTCTTAGCCTTGGAATCACCTTAAGATGCTTGATTAAAATGCAAATCCCTCTTCAGAACTGCTGAATAAGAATCTCTGATGATCAACACTGAGAACCGTAATATTTGTACCCCCATAATATGCTGAAATAAAAATAAATAAATAAAATAAAATAAAATAAAAAAATAAAAAACCACTGAGAACCTGTAGTTTTAATACCTACTCCAGGTACAGCTGATGCCCGGCCAGGTTTGGGAACAGGTACTGTGGCTGCAGGTACCTAGCCTGAAAGGCCACCATTCTCTTTCCTGGTCCATTTCCTCCCCCCCAGTCTTGGTTTTCCAAAAGAAACAAAGGTCTTTGTTGTCCGAGCTCTCAATAAACTCCCCTGTTGAAGTTCCATTAAAGATCTCAACCAAAATCTTCCAGGAATATGTTTAATCTTCAATTGCATAACTTTTCTTGATATCAAGACCTGATAGGGTCATGACCTCTAAAAAAGGACATTATAGTTAATGATATCTCTAAACCTACTGTGTGTGTGTGTGTATGTTTGTATGTAAAAATCTGTAATGAAAATTCTATTAGAGGTGTATTACAAAATAAATCAGTACAAAAAGCTAAAAAAAAAAAAAAAAAGAATCTTCCAGGAGTCTACCTGGACACTTGGGAGGGCCAGGACTTGGCGGGAAGGCTCTCAGGAAAGTGTCTTCAAGCCAATCATGTGACACAAATAATCATCCAGGGGCATCAACCGCCAGAGAGAAGCAAGCGCTGCTTCCTGTCCCCTCATCCCGAGCAGCCCGCTGTTGGCTTTCTCTGTGAAATGCATCTTTTGACTCGTTTTTCTTGAGTCAGCCTGACGGGTTTTGGGGAGGCAGAGCAGCACTGAGGCCACCTCCAAGGGGCCAGTCTGGGTCTGAGGGGACGGGAGTGGCTCTTCATGGGGCAGAAGGGTTGGAGCTGCCACCTCTCCCCTCTGGCCCTGTGTGGGCAGGAGTCAGCTGACCACTGTGCTAGGGTCAGGTGTCGCTTCTGTAAAATGGGCACAGTGCTGGGTTTGAATTTCAAAAACCCAATTAAGGCTCCTAATCACTTTTTTTTTTTAGCAGACCACTTTGCCCCCAAGGATCTTTAGGAACCTAGAATAAAAACAAAGCAAGACCAAAAAACCAATAAAAATGTAGAAACTTCTTTAAAGCTCTCTCTGCTTCCCACCTCTGAGGACTTGGGAGCAACAGCCCTGCCAAGACGATGGGGAGAGGGCGGGGGTGACTGTCCTCTTCCTGACTCCAGCAGATGGGTTGGGGCCACAGCTCCTTGGGGCCAGAGCAGGCATGTGCTTTGGGAGGAGGACCACGAAGCCGGGGCCACCTTCATGCTGCCCTCTGGGGACTCCTGTCCTCTTGACGGGTGTGGTCTGGGAGGAAGCTCCGGCCAGCAGGCTGTGCTGCCACTTCCAGGCGTCAGGCCCCTCTGAGGTGTGGGTCTCACATGGTCCTGTCTGTCCTCTGGGGCCCCATGCTGTCCCCTCTGGGCCCTGCCTGGACAGGCATCCCCCTGCCAGGTGATTCTCTCCCTGCTTATCACTGGTCACTGGTGCCCTCTTGGTCACCACTGGCTGTTCCCACGGGCACAGGGGCAAGAGGCTTCTCTGCAAAGGATTGTAACTGTGGCTTTCAGTGCTCTTCAGGTAAAGACCAAAATCTTTGGTCTTTAAGGTCAGGTCCTGCAAAATGGGACTCCGGCTACCTCTTCAGCTTTGCCTTATTTCACCCTGTGTATCTGTGCATGCACTTTTCTTTCTTTATTAGGAAAAGAAACAAATAATAACAACAATAGCAGTAACACAGGAAAACGCACATTGGGTCTTCTTGTTCCTCGGATGCTCAGGCTTTTGTGCCTGCTGGCCCCTCTGCTGGGTGTACCCACCACCGCTAGCAGCCGTCCCACCCCTGGGTCTCAGGTCAGATGTCCCTTCCTGAGGCCACCATCCCTGGCCCCCCAGGCTAGATCAGCCAGGTGTCTTCCCTACACTACCTTCGTGTGCAGAGCAGGGTTGGCACCCAGTAAATAATTGCTGAGTGAATGAGGGGGCCCCGGGGTGGGGACCACTGCTTGCTGCGAACGTTCCCTGGCTCTGTACACGTCTTTGCTCAGAATTCTATAGAGTTTATTAGTGTGTGTGTGTGTGTGTGTTTAAGATTCTGACTATTGATATTTTAAATGATCCTGAACTCTGGGGTTTTTTCTAACTTGTTGAATTTAATTACATATGGCTTAAAGAGACTGCTGTAGAGCCATCCTTAGCTGCCACAGTAATTTAGTGCCCTGTGTGCAGCCTCTGATTAACCCAGGTTCTAGACTGCTTTTCAGAGTGTTGTTTTGTTTTTATTTGTGAGTACGGCTCAGAGGTGCTGACCCAGTGCTTGGCTGGGCTTCCTGCTCCTTGTGTATCTTAGTCATCTACCAGTGTGGGTTCTTTTAAAGGGCAGTGGGTCATGGTGACACAGGAGCCAGTGGCCATTCCCATGGTGACATGGGGACCTTGTTCCCTAGCTGGACGATACACAGTAAGTGAATTCTTTGTAACACAGTGACTGACCCATGTTGCTGGGAAGTTGTTTTCTGCTGCAATGTGGCAAAGTCCTCAAAGTGTCCCTAACACCCATAAACTTACCGATGCTATGTCACAAAATTCCGTCATCTCCATATCTTTCAAATAGAAATCGGGGAAGAATCCCTTCTGTTCATCAATATTGCCTAGTCTTTTTGCAGGTTGTGACCCTATAATGAATTATGAAACCAAATGTGTGGGTCATGACCAGAATTTAAAAAGAATGAAAAGCAACAACATAGAAAAGACCAGATTGTAATACATACCGTGAAAATAACTATTCTTTTGTGAAAATTTTCTAAAACGTATTTTTTTCTTGCAGCCAAAATATCCCATTAATATAGCTCGATAGCGTGTCCTACTTGGATTTTCCAATGTCATTACCACCTGTGCTATGTTTTTTCTTAAAGGTATGCAAAATCCAGCCAGATCAAGACTGTGTCAAGTAGCAAGATATTTTTTAAAGGCAGTAGATTTCGATATAGGTGGGTACCAATGGTTCCATTTCCGTGATGAGGTGGGGGTGGGGTGGGTGCAGCCATTTATTAATACACTTGAATGTTTTGCTTGTAAATAAGTGCACTTTGGCGTGTGCCTTTGTTTTAGTTTTCCTTTTCCACTCATTGCTCTTATGCGCTCGGGGCACCCTCAGACTCCACAGTAATTTTCTCCCATGGATTTCTATAGCTGGGTCAGACCACTGTGAAGTTAAAAAAAAAAAATGACACCAATGCGCACCTCCTCCCTTCTGCTCTGAGCGTCTGTGCAGTACATTGTGTTTGTCTTTTGCAGTGGGAAAGTTGCCAAAGAGGTGGTGGAGGCCAGCTCCAAGATCCAGAGGGAGCCTCCTGAGGTGCACAGGTGAGCGGGTGGTCACTGTGGGTGCTGGGAGGCTTCTGGGCTGGATGGAGGGTTTTAGTAGCTGGTGTTTCCAAATTCTCTGTAATATCCCTGTGTGTAGTGACATCAGCGTTAAATAAGGACACTCTTGCTTCCCCAGAAATCTCCCTCAGACAGATTTGGCTGGGCCGTGGTGCAAGGGCATCTGGGCTCCATTCTGGGCGACTTGCTTTGTGGAGGGTTGGTGATTAGGTCTAGAGTGTCACGTGGACAAGCAGGACGTGTGTCAGGTATGGCTGTACCACCTCCTTTCCCAATGCTGTCATCCCTTCCTCTTAGAACTGCTCTCTTTTCCTGCCTGTGTTCCTCAGGCTTGGCCATTCCCACCGCCCAACTCTTTCTAGGCTTTCCCACAAGGTGAGAGGCTCACCTCTCACGGGGCCGCTCAGAGTAGTCATCATTGGTTCAAGGGTACATGTGTTCATAAAGGTGACGCTATAAGGTAATTCTTAGGAATAAAATATTCACTTGGCCATGGCGGACTTCGTACCACCACAGTTTACACAAATCACTGCACATCTTAAACCTCAAACATGCTAAATAACTGAAGCTGAACATATTTATCATGACACTTTGCCTTTTCTATGGCAAGATCATCATAAGCAAATTCTTTAGGAGGTTCCTCACATGCTGTTGGTATCTGCCTTTCTTTGCCTGTCTTTGGAAACCAGAGGTGTCACCTTTATGCTCATGTTTGTCCTGGCTCCTCCACTTCCAGGTGGCCGCATGATCTGGGTGCCTCACCACCTTGTTCTGCGGGCTAGTTGGGCAGGAGGTGGTTGTGGTCCCACAGCAATGTGGCTAAGCCAGCCTGGGACAGCCAGAGGGCGTTCTCTCCACGCAGGGGAGGAGAACCGCAGTGTGCACCAGATCCCGTGCAGATGTGTACAGAGGATAATTCATTCCTGCTTTCGGGTGACCCAGTGGGGAGCTGTCACATGCAAGTCTGCAAAACCAATCTCTCCTGCTTTAAGAAGCAGAAGAAACCTGCAGGGGAAGGAAGCTGGGAGGCCCTGGGCTGCAAGTACCTCGGGGCAATACCCAAAAGTCTCGCAGCCTGCCCACCAAGGAGAATAGTCTTTTTATGGCCCCCTTTCTTGCCCCAAATTGTGGTTATTCAATGCAGTGGAAATGAAGAAGAGGGGATGACAAAACATATCATTTCAACCCTTCCAGAATCTTTGGGCTGGGAATGACATCAGGGATTGCCTAGCTTGATGCTATTTTATAGACAAGGAAACTTGAGCCTCAGACAAGTTAAGTGATTTATCCACGGTCTTAAATTTTTTGGTGGCAGACCTAAGCCTAGACCTCCAGTGTCCTGCCTCTGTGTTCTGAACTCTTTTCTCTGGAGCACCCTCGAGCCCTCTGGCATTCTTTTAGAAGCTGGTAGTAGAGGCAGAACTACTGCATGTGGCTCAGATTGAGTTTTATTCTTCCAGCTTAAAACTCAAATATTTGACCTTAAATCCTTGATGCTGGGGAAGTTCTCCTGATGGCATAAATACAAAGTAGGACACTGTTTATTTTTTGTTACCAACATACATTCAGAAAAACATATTCCAAAAATATAAGGCTTTCTGAGAGTCTCAGAGTTACCATCTGTGGGTGGTTCATGAGGTCAGAAAAGAATTAAAAAAATACTTTTCTTGTAAATTGAGGTTCACATAGTTTATGGAAACTAAGGCTTCCAAGCTCAGGGTTTCTCAAACCTTCACTTGCACAGGGGATTCTGTTAAAATCAGATTCTGATTCAAGAAGTCTGGAGTGATGCTTGAGAGTCTGCGTTTCTGACAAGCTGCCAGGTGACGGCCATGTGGCTGGGACACGGAACACACTGGGACTAGCGAGGTGCTTGGTGGCACGTGAGGGAAAGGGGCGGGGCACAGGCTGGCTGGAGTGAAGCACTTCTCCTGGTGTAGACTGAACCCTTGCAAGGGAGAGAAATGGACTATCAAAGTGAGAGTATACATATGCTGAGGCATCCATGCATTCATAGGTTCCCTTTTCTGGAATCTTCTAAAATCTCCCAAGCTATTAATGCAGACAAGGAACTAGAAGCCGTTGGGACCTGGTTCGCATGTTCTTTCTTTTCTGCTACCCCCTCGTTTGGGTATGTGAGAGACTATTGAATTCACATCCTCAGGATGCCTCTGTGTTCCGTGGCTCTTTGGCAGCATCTCTCAAGTCTCTGCCAACATCGGGAAGAATTCGGTTAAAGCATGACTGCAGAGCAAGCTCTGGAAGGCAAGGCTGTGCCTGTCTTGGCCATCTCCACATTCCCCAGCGTCTAACACAGTGCTCGGCACACAGCAGAGGTCGCTACACCTTTATTGAATGAATGCACGAGCTAGGACTGAGGGATGACAGAAGCACCTCTGTCGTGTTTGTAGGTTTGAGATCTGTCCAGGGTGCTGCCTTGGGGACCTTGACTTCCCCAGAGGCAGCACCGTGGCCAGAGCCGGGGTGGTGCATGACACTTTCACGCTGGACCCTTCTCCCTCCTTCCCAGTAGCCAGTTGCATGGTAGGAAATTGTTTCTCTTGGACAATTATTTTATTTTCAGGTTATTTGGGCTGCTTTGATGCAGCTGTCAAACGTGAAAGTATAGTAATGAGCTCTCCTTTTCTGGCGGTAGGTGTGCAGAGGGGACTGTTAGTCTAGAATGGTGATGATAAGGCTTTAATTAGCTATCCTTCCTCACATCTGAGATTCTACTCTTCAAAGAATGGCAAGTGTATGGAATCCTACTTCTGCTGAGTTGTGTGTGTGTGCGTTTGCAGAGAGATAGAGACAAAAACAGACTGAGAACACTGTCATGGAGTTTTTCTCTGATGTTAGCTCACTGATCTTTATTGATGGCAAGATCCCCAAGCAAGTCCCCCAGGCTGACTGCTGGGTTAGAACCATCGGCCCATCCCAGGGGCCCCCTGAGGCGGAGGGCTGCAGCTCCGTGAGCCTGGGGCTGGCTGTGTGAGCCACCTGCATAGCAGCCACCGCCGGCAGACACCTGAGGCAGCATTTGTGCTTGGAACAAGCACCTGTGTAGGAGTCATGGATGGGCTCTGACCTTGGCTGTGTTGCTTGCCATATGTGTGGCCTTGGATAAGTCTCTTAACTTCTTGGATCGTTGGTTTACTCATCTATAATGAGATTTATAATATTGTTTTGCTCAACTTCTAGGTTTTGTTGCAGGGATTAAAATAAAATGCGTTAAAAATTACAAAGTGTCATATGAGTGTGAGGTGGTGATGTTTTTACTACCATCTCTCCTCCAAAATTGGGAAGCTAAAATATAATGATATGTTCATATTAATATCCCTTCAGATGGAGTCTTTAGAGGCTTGACAATAAGCCAGCCCTACTTTCTTTCATTTCCAGGAATGACGCCGGAACTCCATGAGCTTCGTTTTATTCATTCCAATTTATGCCACCATTTTTGAGTTCTGAGTCTGCCCGTATAAATGTCTTTACTTAACATCAGTTTCCTCATGGCATTTTTCTTGCCTATCTTACAAGCACATTGAAGAAAAACAAATGGGGTAAAGTGTATACAAACCACATTTGCCAGTTTTAGAGTATACTTGCAATCCCCAAAGGAAACCCCTTTACCTCAACAGAGTTCTTAATGATAGTTTTATCTGGAGACTGGTCTGTGCTAGGAATACACACCTTGAGTGGGCTGCAAAGAGGGCCGGGCATTTTTGCAGAGTCAGCGGATGGGTGGGTTCTGAGAGAGGGGAAACATGGCATGCATCCTAGCCTGGCCTGGGGAGACCCTGGCCACAGAAGTGGTTACCTTAGGAACACAGGCGGAAGGGGATTTGCATGTACTTTAGAAAAGTGCCTGACACAGTAGGACCTCATGGAGCCAGAAACAGCAGGACAGTAGGGACAGTGAACAGAGTCCCCGCTGGGACATTGGGGGCTACTTCATGCAGAAAGGCCACGTGGAGCGTAGCAAAGGCAATGGCCTAGGAATCAGGTGATCTGGCTTTGAGTCCCGAGTCTGCCTATAAAAATGCCTCTAGTCAAGTTACCTAAGCTCCCTGCATCTCAGTTTCCTCGCCCATAAATGTGGCATTTACCTTGCCTGGCTATAGGCACACTGAGGAAAAAGATGAGGTAAAGTGTTTGCACTTTGTAAACTAAAAAATGGCCATTCGAATTCTGGGATTCTATTTGTCATTAGAACAACTGTGCTGGTGGGCTCTTGCTTTAAATGACACCTGGATCAGTTGGCACTTTTAAAAAGGTTTCAAGGGGAGAATTAGGTAAAAAGGTGTAATCTTTGGTCTAAAGGGGTTGGTGGGTGTATTAGTCCATTCAGGCTGCTATAACAAAATATCACAGACCGGGTGGCTTGCAAACAACAGAAATTTATTTCTCACCATTCTGGAGTCTGAAGTCCAAGATTGAAGTGCCGGCAGATTCAGTGTCTGGTGGGGGCCCATTTTCTCACAGATGGTGCCTTCTGGCTGTGTCCCTTCATGGTGGCAGGGAAAGCAAGCTCCTTCGGACCTCTTTTATAAGGACACTAATTCTATTCAGGGTGATTGTGACCTAATCACCTCCTGAAGGCCCCACCTCTTAATACCATAACATTGGAGATTAGGTTTTAACAGATGAAATTGGGGGGGCAAAAAGCATTCAGACCATAGCAGTAGGAAAAGGTGGGAGACTTGCATGTTTTCCCCTATTTTTTTTTTTTACTCTTTCCCCTGCAGGCTGCCTGACACCAGGGCTTGGGGCCCTGCGTTCTTTGTGCTCCAGGGAAATCCTTCATTGTATCCACCTTTGGGTTTATCTGAGTCTTGTATTACCAGGGATGTAATGTTCCTCTCTGAATCATGTTATTGGAGACTCTCAGGGTTGTAATCCGCTATGGTAGTCATCAGGTCTAATCCTAGGTGGACCCTGTATGCCCTGTCTGTGGGCCATGGGCGTCTGTTACCACAGAGCAGCAGCAGCCTGTGAATGTGGGGCTGAGTCAGCATCCTCCTGACCATGCAGCACCAAAGCAGGCTCATCTGTGGGAGGTCAGCCTGTCCTAGGACCATGCGGTTGCTGGGACATGCAATGTTGCCAGGTCAGGGCAGCAGGATGTTGATAGCTCCAGCTGAAGGACATTGGAAGTTGGGCTTGTGGGGAGCAGAGGAGCCTCATGAAGGCTAGCCAAGGGCCCATCACTGTAGCATAGCAGTGGTTCCTGGGAAATAGGAAGAGCTGCCAGATCAGCTGGCATGGACCCAGAGGCAGGGTAGAGCAATTCAGCGTCTCTTTGCGCAAGAATGCACTTTTCAGAAGTCAGAACACTACGTAGTCCCCATGAGCATGACAATATGTTGTGCTTTGCAGAGCTGGAATCACAGTCATGAACAGCCACAGGGCCACAGAAAATTTCAGAAGAGCTCAAAATCTGAGAACACTTTACAGTAAAAAAAAGGAACTGCTCATGGCAAATTTTAATCAATTCCTTCCTTCCTTCCTTCTTTCTGCAAAGGTTTCCCTATTCCCAATTCTTCCCCTGTCACTCCACTGTGCTCACCAGAACTTGCTACAGGCGTTACCTCCTGGGAGGTCGCCGTGGCCCTCCCCTCACTCACATGGGTTTGGGTGCCCTTCCTTAATGCTCCTGTGGGACCCTTGGCCGTCAGTCACCTTCATGACAGGCATATTTTTCCAACTGTGGCTGTAGCACATTAATGAGTCATGAAGTGAAGCAGTGGTCAACACCAGCACTTTAAATAAGATGAAGTCGAATTTTTAAAAAGTAGTGAATTATACATAGCTACAGTTACTGTTGTTGCATAAAACATTCATTTTGTTGTGTGTCTTCCTGTGTGTGTGGGGGTAAAGGGCGATGATATAAAATGTGGGTCTTAATGTGGGTCTCAGACAAAAAATTTTGCAAATCATGGTTCCAGACAGCGAGTTACTTAAGGCAAGGACTACGGTTTCCCGGAACAAGGCAGAATGTGTGATACATACATACTGTCTGCAAAGCAAGACATTCCATTCATTGTAAAATGAAATGTTGAAGCAAAGGACACTGTGGTTAAGGAAGTCCTCATATATTGCCTTTCCAGCAAGTGCCAGTCATGAGATGCCAACAGGACCTTCTCTTCCTCCCCTGCCTCCCACAACAGAAATGCTTAGGCCAGAGGCTGACCTGCCAGCGGCCTGGAGAACGCTCTGGCCAGTCTGAAATGGCAGCATACAGGGCTAGAATCACATTCGGTTTACTTCACTTTCAAACCTGAGCACACTTTAACAACATGCCAAGTGAGGTGCTGTAAGGGACACGAGAATGGCTCTGTCAGCCTCTGCCCTGAAGGTGCTTATCAAGGTGGGGCTGATCAGTAA
This sequence comes from Cheirogaleus medius, assembly GCA_008086735.1. NCBI lineage: Eukaryota > Metazoa > Chordata > Mammalia > Primates > Cheirogaleidae > Cheirogaleus > Cheirogaleus medius. The sequence continues at coordinate 68,588,868 of VBSM01003204.1, read as the reverse complement.
GCCAATAACTGGAGAGAGAAAGAGGTGACAGCTATGGTAAGCTGTGAAAGAAGAGAGAGTAGTGTGAGAACGAGAGAGTGTGTCAGAGTCTGCATGTGTTCTAAGGAGAAATCCAGGAAGGCTTCAAGGGGAAGGAGACATTTGACACTATCTTCGAAGGATGGGTTGGTTTTGGTTTTGACAGCAACCATGGGGAGGGGGGTTGCTCAAACGTCCACCTGCAGGCCAGGGCAGGTGGCTGGGTCCCTGTGGCAGGCAGTGCAAATGGGCCTCCCAGCTGGGCCAACAGTCCTAACAAGACATCTGCACAGTGTCCTTGCGATCTGCTGCCAGGCACAGCCGCCGTCCCACCTGCACGCTCCTAACGAAGAAGAAAACAGCCATGGTCGGTTGGTGAGTAGGGTGTAACTTTGAGAATATTAAACACTGATATTAAACATTGGACGTCCAGCAACACAAAGACAGCTCTTAGCTGTAGAGCACCTGTGCCATCTGTCTGGCAGCGTTTTTGGGGTTTTGTTTTTGTTTTGTGGTGGTTGTTAAATCTCTCTGAGCCATGCCCTTCCTTCACCTTTCTGCTGTCTAGTTCAGTGGTAGCTGCCTCCATGTCTTTTTGTTTCCTATGTCTTTTTAAAGTGCCTGTGTTGTCGCCTAGCGTGCTCAGGTCTGATGACAGAGAAGGAAGTTGGGTTGCATTAGAACATGTGGACATTTTGTCAGGACCTAAGGACAGAAAGGGCCGTGTGTCCTGAGTGTTATGTCATCTTTACCGCTGGCCCAGTCTGCTGCGTGTGTCCAGAGGCGGTCCGCAGCTTGGGTAGCCCACGGACATGGAGGGGCCCGCGTTCGCACCGGAAACCAACTCCGTCTGGCTTGTGTCTGTTTGCAGAGCCAACATTGCTCAGAGCCGCAGTTCCCACTCCTTGAACAAACAGCTCATCATCAACATGGAACCCCTGCAGCCCCTGCTTCCTTCCCCCAGCGAGCAAGAAGAGGAACTTCCGCTGGGCGAGGGTAAGTCAGCCTCTTGGTCCCAAAGGCCGCATCGCAGGCTCGCTCTGGGGGAGCCAGGGAGGCACTGACGCTGTGTGTGTTGGGTAATGGGTTGGAGTGGGGTCGGGGTGAGTCATAAACTGTGTTTTTAGTAAATAAGCTTTTTGCAGCTGGAAGGCTGTGTTACAGTGGGAGTTCTATTGGTTTCTCCTGGAGAGAGTTCACTGGTACAAAGTATTTCTAGAATTACATGTGAAAACACCATCAGAGTTAGACTCTCGCTGTCCAATATGGTAACCACTAGCCATGTGTGGCTGTTGGAAACTAAGTTTAAATTCATTAAAATGCAAACTCCAGTTCCTCGGTCACACTAGCCAGATTTCCAATGCTCGATGGCCACGTGTGGCTGACGGCTACCATCCTGGACACCGAGACTGAGAACATTTCTTATCTCGTGGTGATGGTTTCCACTGAAACTGCGATTAAATGGGTGGTTATAAAGAATTCTCCACAAGTGTCTCTACATGGGTCATCCCCTTTCTGCCTCAGTGTTTCCCCAGCCTCTTGTTTCCTTTTCCTCAGTTACGTTGCCTGACAGTTTTGATACAAGCTAAAATAAATGAAGTGTCCATTTCAACCCAAATTTGTTATATTTTTAAAGACAATCATACATGCGTTTCTAGGCTTCTTTGTTTTTAAGGACTTTACTTAGTTCAGGGAAGAATCTCACCACACTGCTTGCTATAGATGCCTGGTGAGGCAAATCTCATGCTTTTATTAATTTCAAAGGAAATTGAAAACAGGTGTACACAAAGTAAATTTATTGGAATCCTTGAATACAAACACGCTTTTTCTTACCTTTATGTGATTTTGGTTTCATCATTGAAATCTGATACTGTGCAGTTTCAAGGAGATAGCTCACCCTCTCCCCAGAGATCACCTTCACCTCCAGCTTCAAGTAAAAAATTCCTTTCATAGGAGAACACTTTTCAGTTCATAATAATAATATGGCTTGGAATGCAGATGCCCTTGAAAGAGGTAGCAGCAACTAATTCACACTGACATATATAGAAAGAATTTTAGCAAATCTTTTTCTAAATGGAAGCTTTGGTGGTTAGAAGGAGAACTGGGCAACTGGTTGCCAAAAATTCCATGGGTGGAGGGAAGTGTGAAAATATAGAATATGGGGTCTTAGAAGGCACCTTCTATCCCCAGCTGGGCCATGAGAGATGGTGATCAGAGAACAATCTTGTTATTATGGCCTTCGACATCTGCCTTAACTACCAACTCTGTAAGTTCCATGCTAAATTAATTTTCTTAGCCTAAGGGTTTCTGAGTCCATGTTGCTTGTCTATGCATTTCAGCAGATTGTGTGTTTTTGTTTGTTTGACAAGTGAAAGAAAAGCAACTTTCATTTCTGATGACTGATGGCTTTCTGGGCTTCCTCTCATATGCTTGGAATATTGCTTTGAGCGAAAATCACTTTTTCTGAAGGTCATGATTATCCCCAGGTTGAATGAAGAAGGGTCTGGATAATGGAGAAGAGGAGAGAAGGACAGATAATGACTAGAATTGTGACTGTACCTTGTCTGCAAAGATGGAAACATACATAGGAATAAAATTTTAAAGTCCAGACTGGTTGAATGGTTATTATGGGGAATAAGGAAGCCTTGGCCATTGCTGCCTTGGTCCCCCCCAGAATGTGAAGGGGAGTTCAGACAAGCTTTCCGCTGGACCCTATACCCCATTCAATTAGAAACTTCCATTTTGCTCCATTTTCTATAATGAGGTTACACTGCTAAATACTGGAAGTGTCTTTGACATAGCAACTGTAAGAACAATAGACAAACTACTATTAAATATGGTCATTAAATATGAAATGTTTGATTTTGAATCAATAGCTTAGTTTATTATATCTCAAACAAGAAGCAGTACAATTAATCAAAGTATGATTGTAATTATTTTCAAGATTAAAATCACCAGAATGGAATTTCTCAAACTATCGATGTACTGTGTGTTCATTAGCCACATCCTTCCCAAACACTTTGTTGATATTTCAGGCTGTCTGTGCTGCATTGGTTCCACAATGGAACTCATACTCAAAAATATGAATTTTTGACTTATCCATGGTTTCACAAAAATTGCTCTAAAAATTTTTTGAAAGATAATCACAAGCCAAGATGTGCATTTGAAAGAATGTGGATGTACCTTCATACTGAAAAACAAACAAAAAAACAAACAAGAAATGTCAAGGTGAAATGTCAGAGATATCAACTGTCAAACTTAGTACTTAAGGAAATCAGACATTCTATACTTAATAATCTATAATTAACTGCAAAAAAGTTAAATATCTCATGATATTGGATAGGAATATATAAGCTACCACCTCAATTTTCCCCATTGTTTTAAAGAACCATTTTAAATTTCTTTCATCAGATGTAAAGCCAAACTGATAGGTCTCTCTCTTAAAAAGTCCATAACAGCTCTAATAATGTCTAAAATAATTATTTTCCATGAGCCTTGTCCTCTTGTAGGACATCTTTGTGGGTTTTAAAGCTTAGGCAAATCATAACCACCTCCAGGATATAGACTCAATTTAAAAGGAAGAGAAGTAAATATAACAATATTGTTAATTCTTCAATAAATAGAATAATCTTCCCAATCTAGAGTAAGAGAAAATCATCTTAGGTACCATAACATTTAAAGTATGATTCCCACAGTGGACATAGCTTTCTGTTCCTGCTACCAATATGTCCCAGGTACTAGTCACATTCTGCTCCATGTCTCTTGTCTTTGAATGTCAGGCAATGGGATCCAGACATTCCGTAGATGAGCACTTATTTTATAGATTTATACTTCTCTGATATATAAAAAGAAAAGAGAAACAGAATACAGCTCTAAACAAAGATAATGTTTCTGCCTTTGTGAGTGGGCCCTATTTCTGGGCTTTTAAGCACATACAGTATGATGAATTCTGTTTCACTCTTATATTTTAATATTTCATGACTTTTTATGTGTGAGGAAGAGCCAAATTTAAAGAAGCTAGGAATTCATTAATTTCTTAATGTGACAACTACAACACACAACGTGTAGACCACACTTAACGTGCACGTGCTGCTGTGGGCTGTAAAGATGGAGACGCTCTCTCTTCTTGGATGCTCATGCCTGTTGGGGTGACGATGGTGGGATTGCAGAGGCAATGAGCAAGTTGTCCCTCTGCTGATCGAATTGTGTGCCCACGTTTCTGCATGTCCCACTGAATATCACTGCCTCGAGTTGCCTGGAGAGCGCCTTGTTCCTTCTTAGTCACAGTTAAGTGTCAGACGTGAAATAGGCGGGCATAGGAATAGACGGGCAAGACTGCAAGAAGAGTTGCAAATGGTGTGTTCCACCTGCATCAGCTGTGTATGAGGTTTCGGAGAAGAAGGGTTCGGGATGGTGAAGGTGAGGCAGACAGTAAGGAAAGGGCCGGATCATGATGGGTCTAATAGGATTGCTGGAGAGTTTAGACTTTGACCTGAGAGCAATCGGGAGGCACTGCAGGATTTGAAGCATGAGAATGACCTCAGTGGAGTTGTATTTTGTCTCACTCTGGTGGTGTGTAGGGGAGGGATTAGGGGCAGATGTGGCTGGAGCAGAGTTTCTTAACCTCGGCACTATTAACCTTTTGAGCTGGGCAATTCTTTGTTGGGGGTCAGGCTGTCTTGTGCACTGTGGGCTGTTCAGCAGCATCTCTGGCTTTTACCCAGTAGATGCCAGTAACACCCCACCAGTCTTGACAACCAAAAATGTCTCCAGATATTGCCAAATGTCCCCTGGGGAGCAAAGTGGCTCTCTGGTTAAAAACCACTGGGTCAGAGGCACAGAGACCACGCAGGAACCATTGGAAGAGCCCATAGACAGACACCAAGGGCCGAAGTAGGCGGAGAGCATGAAACGAGGGAGGAGGCAGTGGGCTCGAGATATAGTGAGCGGGAGTGTTGTGGAGACAGGGCTGCTGGTTACACAGCAGGTCCACATCTGGACTCCCACTGTCCAGATGCTACCTTGTCTTGGAGACATTAAGAGTAAAAAAATCTCAGTCTCTTTATTTTAAAGATGAGACTACAAAGACACAGGAAGGTTTAAGTAGCACGTCAGCCAGCACCATACAGGGAGTCCATGGCAAACATGATTTCGTGTAGATGTTGGAGCTATCGAGAGAGTTAGGTACTGCCATTGCTTCTCTGGGCTTCAAACACGGAGTGAGTGGTGGAGACTCAGATGTCAACACTTACCTTTGATGTCGCTGCTCCCCATCTTGGTATAATGGCTCAGATCCTTGTTCGGAGAAGTCTCAAATCAGATGCTTTGGAACTGGATTCATGAACAGGTCAAGATCAGCAGTCTGAGCCCTGTTAAAAGAGTTGTCTAGCTAGGAATTTAAAAAAAAATCAGGTTGGGAGAAGAAAGATGGTCTTAACCCTGCTCCTTGGAAGCTCCATCTGTGTGAGGTGATGGGAAGGTCCTGGCACCTGTCCCGACGGTGCGGCTGGTGGGGGCATCACTGCTGCTGCCGCCGTGGCTCTCTGGGGTCATGACCATCCATTTGTTTGACAAACTCTCCCCATTCTTTCCAGAATGTTAAGTTTCTCAAAGACAGCTGGACAGAGTATTATTGCCCAGATTAGTCCAGTGGTGTTCTGGGGAAAAATGTGACCCCGTTCACCTACATGACAGCTGGAGGATTAGGTCTGAAGTTGGCTGCGTCTGAGTAGAGAAAAAACAAAATCAGTTTCTAGGCGCCACTAGGCAACAAGAGTGTTTTCAATGCTCACCCAATTGCTTGGTTACAAGATCTGAGAGAACCAGTGCTATGGACAGCTCTAGCTGACATGGCAAACCATTTGAAAAGTGCCACTTAGAGCTTATGAGAATTTTGGGAGAAAAAAAGTAGAGAGTGAGAAATGACCTTTTAAGGAGTCATTAATCTGAATAAATTCACATGCAAAATGGAGCAGGTTCTTCACAGTGCAGATTGCAAAATGCTTGTGTGTTTTATTGGTGGAATATATTTCTTGTTATGGAAGAAGGCTGGATTATGGTAGAGAAGGGGAATGAAAGAGCCTTGGTAACTGGCATTTACTAACACACAGCAAGGATCATTCTTGTCTGCCATAGCCATGGTGCAGGCTGGCATAATTAAACATGGTAGCAAAGCCGTGCTTGATAGGTAAAACCGAATAAGAATGGAAAATGCTCTCCTCCCCCCTGCTGGCAAAACGAAAGCATAGTGGAAATACCAGAATTTCTATTAAGGAGGGTCTTGGGGGTGGCAGTGTGGGTTGGATTAAAGGGTGGTTTGAAGCTGCTTTTGCATATGATTGAGAAAGTGTCTTGATCAAAGAACAGATGGAAAATTAAAGAGAATGGTCAAACTAACTTTCCCAAGCCACCCTTCACCACTGTCCCTGTGTTTGTGCATGTGTGTGTGTGTGTGAATGCATGCATGCATTGTGGCTGTGACAGAATGCGTGTGCAGGGGCGGGTTGGGGGAGCAGCAGGGGTGTTTAAAGTGTTGCTTATAGTGTCTGGCCCTAACTGTAGATGGCTTAAGGGGCTTCATTGAAATTCTAGAAAGTCTAGGATATAAAAAGAGTATTGCTCTTATGCCTCAAGCATGCCGTACTCTCGATTCCACCCACATTCCACCCCAGCACGTAACAGGTGACCGCAGGGCCTGGGGCACTGTCCATGTGTGTGTCTTTCATGCACTGCGCAGTTGCTCCAATCCATCACTGGTGGAGTCTCTGACAGCCCATGGTTGCCTTGGTTACGCTATGGTGACTTCCTTTTCTCACTCTCCACTGAGTCTGGTCTCTTCCCTATCTGTCTAATGCAAACACTGTCCTCCTTTTCTCCCCTTCTGGAATTCCGTGTCATGGCCCAAACAGATTTACCCTCCTCTCATGGCAGCTTCTGTGTCTTCCTTCCCTACCATTTTTTCCCCAGGTGCTAAGCCTTCCCTTTGGCTCAGGTATGTCAGGACACGTGCATTAGCAGTGATGCACTGGTGTTGTTTGAAATTTCTCTTATGTTCTATGAAACAATGGACACTGTTTATAAATCCTGCGGAGCCCCTTTCCCCTGTGGTTACCCCTACCTGGTGATGGCAGACCAACCAGCACCACCTCTAATTACACTGGCTCCTGCCCCAGAGGGTTTTGTGATTGCTATTTGCTTTATTTTCTCATCATAAGATGAGTATAGCATTGTCTAGAAAATTTAGAAAGTAGCAAAAAGGCATAAATAAGTTACTTCCCCCTCCCAGATTGTTCCCCTGCTAGATGCAATGAATGTTAATGCATTGGCAATTTCCTTCCCTATGCATTTTAATGCAGTTGGGTTCATCCTGTATATACAATTTTTCAAATTCCTGCTTTGTTTGGTTAATATTTAAAACACTAGTGCATAAAAAATATATCATAAATCGAGCTATAGGTCAAACAATGACTTGGGAACATATTTAACACAAATGCAGACAAATGGGTTAATATTTTAAATTAGAAGGAATGCATGCAAAGTGCTGTTTTGAGTATCATTTTAACATCTCACATTCGTGGGTTATCCTGAATGTTCCCATTTAGTGGCTTCCACAGTCTCTGGCTGCTGACAGGCACAGGGCAGCTGGCAGCTGGACTTGCTTCTGCAGGGGCCAGGAGGCCTCCATGGAGCGGAGGGCAGCTTCTTCTTTTATTTGTAATTGCCGTATTGGATTAGCAAAATCAAAGTTCAAAATTCATTATCATACCTATTGAATTCCAGAAGAAAGCGCTGCAGTTTGTGGTGGCGGCTCCTCTAGGGTAGGAGATGCCGAGAGCAGCTCAGAGGATGTGATAAAGCCTCCGCAGATTCACGTCTTAGTCTCTTCAAAAGCTTTTCACCTTCCCTTTTGTGCTGTTGTTCTTTGGAGCTGTTCTCATCTTTGGAACTCCGGTTTCTGGTATTTACTGACAACTTAGGTACTCACAAGAAGTTTGTATCACTTGAAAGAGATCTTTGAAATTTTGAGTGTTTACTGTGCTGTAAGGAAGCTAAATGCCTTGCTCCTGACGCAAGTTCACTGCATTTTATCTTGCAAAGATTTTGTATTTTATATCTTTAAGTGCCAACAGTGTGCATCATTTCCATTCTGTAGTTGGCTAATGCCCCGCAAATAGTTCATTTATGAAATATCGTATTCCTCAAGTGTAAACACAGCAGTGGCTCAGGTGTATGCTCTATTTCTGCATTAATGCCTTGTGTGAACCCTGGTGTGGGCTCCAGTACCGAGCAGCTGGGTGACCACAGACAAGAGCTTTCAGAGCTTCATTGTCCCTGTCTATTAAACAAGAAGATTGGACTTGAGCACCGCTCGGATGCTTTCCAGCTCTAAACTCTTGACTCTTTTGTTGAATGTCAAGGTCAAAAACCTCAGAAATGGCTGTGGTCTTTTTATACTCAGAATGGGAACTTGGGGATAAGAATATTTTTCATAGCTTTTGAGGGTTAGAGGGAATGTTGAGGAAGGCCTAGCCCAGGGGTCAGCAAAATACTGCCCATGGCCAGCCCAGTGCTTGTTTATTTCTGGGCTTCAAGCTAACAAGTACTTTAAAAATTATTATGTAAGTACCTATATAATATCCTTGATTTTGCTTCTCTTAAACAAACTTCAACTTCTAACTTTTTTTTTAACTTTGCTTTTTTTTAACAAAGCTTAAAATTTACAATCTAAGCCTTTATATAAAAAGTTTATCCACTCCTAATCTAGCACATAGCCTCGGGATTCTTCTACAAATGGGAGACCTGAGGAGGTGAGACAGTGTGCCCCATGTCACATTGTCGGGTAAACATTCAGGCTGGGATTACATCCTGGCTCTCACATTCCCAGCCCAGATGTCTTAGATGACATTGAACACATCTAAAATGACTCAACTCCTTTTTTCGCTAAAGCAGAACCAGTAACTAAGGAACTACGTTAATTTTTCAATTATAGCAAATGAATTATCGTAAGAGACAACTTGCTTTATATAAATGTGGGCAATCTCTGTGATTCAGTAGCAAGAGCTCCTGTGTATTTGGGGCAGTGTCAAGCCTTTGGTGTTCTATCTCAGCTTGCCAGCACCTAGTGATGCCTCGGTGACGTCCATCACCTGAGAACACGTGGTCAGAAGGCTGGGGACCAAGCATGCTGCCGCAAACACGAAATTCCTAGTAGAGCTGGGCTGCGGGGGAGACAGCCTTCCCACAGGAAGCTCACTGCCTTCTGGGAATCACGTTCTGATTTTAAAGTTGAATTCATTAAATAAGGAGTGACTCACTCCGGGACTGGCTCTAATTATTCATTTGCTCACAGTCTGTGTTAAGGGCCGCTGTCTTATTAGCCGAAGCAGTTCGGTAGTGGAGCTTCCCGAGTCATTGCTCCCGCTCAGGTGAGCACTTTGGTGCTGCGCTTAAGTATTAATAATTCATTGCTTTAAAGGATTCGGCTAGGGTGAAAGAATATGCCAGCCACGTGTCCTATGAAGTAATCCAGTCACAGTCCTTGGGGGCCAGGATTTGAGCCAGAGGAGAGCACTGTCAGTGTGACCAGCTGTGACCGCCACAGCGTGACCTGCACTGGGGAAGACATTTTGCTTGGCACGCAGACAAGTAGACACTCCTTACTGCTTCCCTAAGAAACCACAGGAGAGGAAAAGTGAAAATATTACCAAACCCATTGTTACTAGAAAGCAGAAGCTAGGATTTTCTGAGTTTTAGATGCCTTCCACAGTTGGCATGGGGTTCTGTTTTCTCAGGTTTTTGTTAGTGGGTTGGGAGTGAGTGTTAAGTAGATGTTCTTTGCTACCCAGGCTTAAATTGAGGCAGAATCTCACAGCCTCTCTCTCCCTCTCTTCTTCTTCTTCTTTTTTTTTTTTT
>VBSM01003204.1:68566102-68578838 GCA_008086735.1 Cheirogaleus medius | reverse complement strand
CTTGGCCTCCCAGAGTGCTAGGATTACAGGCATGAGCCACCACGCCCGGCCCTCTTTTCTCATTTCTTAAGAACTAGTGTTTGCTTACATGGAAGGAAGTGTTGGGCCATGTGTGCCAGTACTGTTCTTCTAGGTCAGCCCATAATGATAGGTCCAAGGCAGTAGGGCAGGGTTCAGAAAAGAGAGGCTCTGGTCAGTTGGCTCAAGGCTGGCTATTGGGGGTGTCCACTGGGGTGTACGCACAATGCCATACACAGAGGGGTGCAGCTTCCTGCTTGAATTGGTGGATGGTGAATTGAAGACCCTAGAGCCATGGCCTCCAGAGCGGGGTGCCTGTGCAGTGGGTGCCAACAGTGATCCCCTAGGGTGGAGGAAGAAACTATTCAGACTTCTACTGTCATTTTATTTTTTATTACCTCTTTATAAAAGTTCTACTGTGTAAGTTTTATAATGTGCATAACGTGCAAAGACAGCTACCCATGTATCTAATTTATAAATAAACATGCGGTTATTCACTAAGTATGCATAAGTAATGTTTCCCGTAGAAGATTTGGATACAGCCCCTCTAGATCTTACAGATGAGTCTACCAAGAAGAGAAGGTTGGGCGTGCTTTTGAAACTCTGTTCATGCCAAAGCTCCAGATTCCAAAATAGATGTGAGATCTATCTGCTCTAGTTACGGTGGTGACATGCCATTTTACATGCTTTTGGTCTATCACTCCGGTAAGCCAGAGTGAGTCACCCAAACACAGTCTAGGCTTTCCCCAAGCTATCTGGTAGGTGCTGTGTCACTCTCATAAAATGTCCTATAATGACCCCTGAGTCCAGTTTACAATAGTGCTGGACTCGACATGAATGGACACAGGACACAACATTAGTGGGAATTCTGTGGTGGTGGGAAGAGCATTGGAACAAAGCCAAGCTCTTTCATTCATTCATTCACTTGGTAAACATTTGCTTCTTATCTGGCACATGCTGGACACTGAGAACACCCAGATCTTAATTTTTCTTCTGAAAAACAAGGTGTGATGATTTCTGAGTTTCATCCCCGCTTTGACTTTTCTTTAATCATTATTCTCCCAAAATGCTGCTGTTCTTATATATGCACTTTTGGATCATTGTTCATTGCCTTTGAAAGCAAAAGGAACAGCCATCTGCTTTTTAAATGTGGTAAATGAAACCGTAAGCATGTGGTACAATGATCTTAAAAGCAAGGTATAATTTTGTTCCTTTCTTTTTGCGAGTTGCAGGTTTCCGGCATAAAAAATTGAAAATTAGTAGCAGTGAGTTTAAAAGGGAATATAAAATGAATGTTTTCCCCCTTGAAAGAGCCCTCACTTCCTTTAGAGGAGTCCAGTTGGGAACTTTTTAAACCACCATATCTCCACTTCATTAGAAATTTGAAAATGGGGCAGATGCTTTAGCTGAAAAAGAAATAAATAGGGTTTTTAGGATAGCCCACTTGATAATCTGAACATAAACTGGAAATTTTACGATTAAAGAAAGGAGTATCCATATTCAAAAATAGAGCCGCCCTTGTAGTCTTTGGTCTTGCCAGTCCCTGTTGGTACCCTCAGCCACAGCTGCACAAATTGGCCCCCAAATACAGGCTTGGCCCCACCCTGGCTCTAGGACCCATTGTTTTGATTTTTAATGTGAAATCCAAAGCAATGCCATAGTCACTGTAGAAAATTTGGAAAATACAGAAAAACCCAAATAAAAATTTAAAACCACCTGCAATCCCTGATGTTCAAACTGTGGTGTGCATGTATATAATACATTTATGTATTTTTACCAAAAATTTGTTAAAGATTTTAGCAAAAATATACTAGAGATGCTATTTTATAATCTGATTTTTCCCTTTACAATAGAACATAAATATTTCCCCATGACAATAAATATTCTTCCAAAATTATTATTTTTTGATGGCCATACATTATTTCACCACATAAATATATGAAAATCTTTCTTACCCCTCCCCTGACATTCTACCAAATTATTTTTTAGTGTGTCTCTCATTGTAGCCTTTCAAAAACTGGGTATAACAATTTTTTAAAAATCTTTGCTAATTTGAAAGGCAAAACCTAGAGTGGTTGGACATTTTTTTTTTTTTTTGCATTTATTGACCATTTGCTTTTTTACTTTTTGAGTCACAACAAGAATGCAAGAGAGAGATGCCCTTGGGTAGCGTGTTGGGTAGAGGATTGAGCCCTGCTACCTCCTGCTTCTTGATTACAGAGTAGCAACACAAGGAGAAGAGCCTGGATTTTTCCACAGGAAGAAACAGATGCCCTGTTTCTTAATACCATCTGCAGAGTTGTCGAGAAATATGGAGAGAAAATTAGAGCTCCATTTATTTATACAATCTAATTTAATTTCCTTTACTCAGAGAAAAATGGTTTATCTGTAATGGTGACTTGAGCCTGGAAGGAGTGAAATAATAAAGCGGAAGTGATGGGAAGCAAATTCATCCTGTATAGAGGCAAAGGGAGTAGATTCTTGCTTGAGAGTATTGCAAACAAACCAAAGAGGCAGTCCTTCTTGGAGCCGGCAAGTACCGCATTGTCATGCATTTCTAATTCCAGGAAACCGCTGAGAGACTACACTGGCATCTGACAAAACTTCACTGTCAATAGATTGCCTTGATATATCCAAGTCATGGGACATTTTCAAGCACCCTAGGTTCAACCAGGACAGGGGAAAAACACTTTGTTTATATGGAAGGAAGAATCTGAATTATAGGGAGCCTTGGTCAGCGAGGTGGTTTAAATTCTGCTCCCAGGGAATTCCTCATGCATGTGTCTAAAGAATGCATGACAGTGGTGAATTTGTAGTCCCTGTCTGATCTCTGTGGGAGATTTTCATCTGGTTCCATCTGTGGACAGCCATGGAAGGTTTCGCTGCATGTCACTGCCACCCCTAGAGTGGGGGTAACCATAGGTATTCAGGCCCCTGCTTTTATTCATAGGAGTTCAGAGTGCCTTGGGCTGTTGAGTATGAGGGTGTTTCTTACAGTAGATAAAGAGGAGATGGACAGTTATCTTGCTAGACAGTCTCTAGCTTGGTGAGTAGCGATGTCCGTGAGCTTCCTTGGTGCTGCCAATATGTGGCTCTCGATCCTTGGAGGCTACTGTCCCTTTCCTCACCCTCTCCTCTGCTGTGGCCCCTTCACTTCTCCCTTTTCTCACTGTATGGATTCTTTTATCCAGTCTGCAGGGGAGGGAGGGGACCTTTCTCTCAAGAAGTGATGACTTGTCAAATTAGTGGTCAGGTATTTGTGATCATCGTTTTATTGTTGGGTGGGCTGGTTTTGCTCTCTGGGCTGAAGATCATGACTGGGCCATGGGAATTTTGTAAATGTGGGTGGAAGGAGAAGCCCGTCAATTAATATTTCAAAATATTATTTTTTTTAGTCTTTGATGCCTGGAGAAAGAGCAGGCAGAGAAGCGGAGAGAAGGAAGTCAGGATCCCAGGCCGAGTGTTTTCATGGGGTTGGGGGGAGCCTGACCTCCTCTCCACTATACCGACCTCCACTCGGACTGCTCAGTCCCACGTCACCACGGCCGCCACCCTGCCTTTCAGCTGCTCATGGGACATCTCCACCTGCATGGCACACACGGCTCACACTTAGCACATCAAGCTTAATACGTGGATAACTACACTGATAATCGCTTCCTTCCCCAAAACCCGGTCCCAAACCTGCTTCTGCTCTGGCTTGGTCAGTAACTCAATGCACACGCAATTGTCCCAGCCAGACCTGGAAGCCACCCTTGCCTTGTCACCTACCTTCACTCAGACACCAGAGTTTTATCAATTCTGTCTCAGAAGTAACTCTGACATTTGTCCCCTGCTCTTCCCTCTGGTGCTACAGCTTTATTTCAGATCCCTTTTTCTTCTCTGTCTTGGAATGTTGCAGCATCTTCCTCATTGATCTCCCTGTAACCTCTCCTCTCAACTCCGCCTAGAGTCCTTGCCTGAAGTTTCTGGAATCTGCCCACTGACTGTGAGGAGAGTCCAGCTGCATAGGGTTTCGTGGCTCCTCACACACTGGCCCCCGTCCCCCTCCAGCCTCCTGCCTTATTTCCATCCTCTCTTCCTGCCTTGCCCTCTCGCCTTCTCCGAAGAAAGCTTCCCTGTCCGGTGCTGCGTGTCTGTGCTGGTTCCTTCCTACACATGCTCGGTCCTTTGTTCAGGCTGCTCTATTTTCTGTCTCTGGCTCCACCAAGTAAATCTAGACTGATTCCTGAAGTGTCTCCTGCTCGGTGACATTTCCTGGATCTTGATACGGCCAGAATAGCTTTTTTCCTCTGCTTGTGTTTGCACTGTGATGTTTAAAACACTCTTTCTAACCAGCAGTTGACATGTCTGGCTTAACTGGGTGTCCCCTCCCAGGACAGGGCCTGGTAGCAGATGACTGAATCGTTCTAGCTGGCTTTTCTGGTCCTGACCCGATTAAATATAAGTTCCTTATTATAGAGTAAAACACAAAATTCAGAATTTTAATTTGTGTCCATTGAAAACTCAGAATGAGTACTTTGTATATTTATAATGCATCAGGCTTTTCGTATTATTTAAAAAGAACGAGTGGGTTTTTATATTCTTTGCTTCGACTTTATTTCTTAAAGTATTCGAACATGACCCTATTGGAGCAGAGTGTGATAATTTTAAACATTTTGTGCAGAAATATCATAGTCAATTTTGGGGGGGAAGGGGGGAGCGGCTAAATACATTCCTTAGAACAAGGAATCAGTGACTCTACAAAAACATCTATCTTGAGTCACAAGCATGGTTTTTGACTTTTCTCTCCTGAAGCTAACTTCTTGGAATGACAAGCGCTTTCTTGTTTATGAATGAGTTGAGAATCAGGAAAATATGAGGAACTAACTGTGAGGAGGTTCTTAGAGACACTGAGAACAGTGACGCTGGAGCGAGCCTGGCCCGCGGTTTGAATCATAATCCGACTGCAGCTAAATTTTCCGGAGGGTATTTTTGGCTGTTCTTCTACCTCTGCGTAGTGATGTCTCTCAATTTACAGGCAGGAAACACTCAATCTGATAATGGAAATCATAAGAAGAAGAGTTCCCAATATGCCAAAGCATCTCATAGGTTTCCAGAAGTTTTTATATGTAAGTTATCCTAATTTGGTACTCACGACCACTTTTTTGAAATGGATAGGACACCTAGCACTCTGGGAGGCCGAGGTGGGCGGATCATTTGAGCTCAGGAGTTCGAAACCAGCCTGAGCAAGAATGAGACCCCATCTCTACTAAAAAATAGAAATTAATTGGCCAACTAAAATATAGAAAAAATTAGCCGGGCATGGTGGCGCATGCCTGTAGTCCCAGCTACTTGGGAGGCTGAGGCAGAAGGATCGCCTGAGCCCAGGAGTTTGAGGTTGCTGTGAGCGAGGCTGATGCCACGGCACTCTAGCCTGGGCAACAGAGTGAGACTCTGTCTCAAAAAAAAAAAAAAAAAAAAAAGAAATGGATAGGACAGATATTCCTGCCTTACTTTCTGAATAAGGAAATTGAATTATACAGGTGGTTAGTGACCTGGCTGTATGGTCCTGTCTCTCAGTGGTGTTGGCAACAGCCTCCATTTCTCCTTACTTACCAAGAATATATCCATCCTGTCACAAATATATTATTACAATATTTTATATTTTATTATTAAATTAATAAAATATTAGAACAATCTTCTGAGGTATGTGATAGTCCCAAAGACTCTTAATAATGGATATTTAAAGACTAAATTTATGACAAAGAAATTTAATGGATATAATCATATTTTATTATCTTTCTACTTAGGGTTAGCAGTTAACTAAAATTTCAGTAAATCACCATAATTATTTTATAACTAATATAATAACTAATGGCCAAGTCTACTACATCTGTTAGTTACCAGCTAATAAAGTACATGATATTGACAATGATATAGTTACAGTTAGCATTATAAAGTGCCTACTCCTTATCAGGTACCTAGTCATGTAAGCACCAATATTGTCGCCGTTTTACAGATTCCAACACGCTTCCATGACTTTGTCAAGGTAACAGGCCAGTCAGGTAAGCTCTTAACAACCAACAGTACTGCTTCCCTACTATCTGGGGAGAAGTAACTAGTAACGACATGTTGAAGAGACAGATGGTTGACAGAAGGAAGAGAATACAGATTACTTAAATCCTCACTGTCTTCTTCTTAAGTAGTTAAAAGAGAACAACAACAACAAAAAAAAGCATGTGTTGAAAAAAAATCACTAACATTTATCGAGTAATCGCTGTGCTAGGCGCTGATCTGAACATGCTATGCGTATTAACTCGATTAATCCTCCCAACAAACCTTGGACTTTCACACTGCCTTTACAAGGCTCATTTTGCAGACGTGGAAACTGAGGCTCAGAAATGATAAATGGTGCCGCCAGGATTAGAACCCCAGGACTGCCCCAGAGTCTGCGCTTTAAACCTTGCTTTCTACAACCACTTAGCTTCTCGTTCACCAAGAAGGAACCAGCATCTTGTTAGGCACTTGATGCGTGTACCTCAGTCCCTTGTCATGACAGTCTGGAGAGGTGTTAGTGTCTCCACTGTACAGTCACAGTGTCAGGGCTCCAGGCTGTCCAGTGATTTCCAGTCATCCACCAAATAGAGGCGAGCGTGTTGCCTTGCCACAAATCCATGTCAGGAAGTTCACTGCAGAGGCAGATATGGAATTCAGGCCCATGAACAGCTCTTATCACTGAATGCTGTCCCTTCTCTTTGGCTACTGCCTGATTTCTTCTGACATCTCGTTATGGAAAATCGATGCTCCTTTTCGCATGTCCTCTGTTTCCTTTGACCTCCTGTCACTGCCCAGACATGCATTCCCAATTCTTCAAACAAACAAATTAATCGAAACAGGAAAAGTATTCAAGGGTGTCCTAATGCCATGCTACTGATACTGCTCTGTCGAGCCCGGCGCCCAGAACAAGAACAACACGCATGGTGCAGTATTGCACAGAGTTTTGGGGTTGACTCCGCTTCCCTGCTGACTTTTCTTCCTCCTCTGGAAAGGCAGCCATACCTGTGGGCAGAGTCCAACAGAGTAGAGAAAAATCGCTGGAATAATACAGAATGCTGGTCCTGCTAGGTGATCTTTCTCCAAATAAAAGCAGAAGGTCCACAAAAGAAAGAGAGCAAAGGAATTTACTTAGATATCTTGAAAAGTAGCATAGAGAGTGAGAGCAAATTTAAAAGAGGGGGAAAAATAAAAAATGTATGAAATGTTAAATGGTCTGACAGACTGTAGTTAAAATAATAATCATAAAAATAATAAATGATGATTTAAAAAGAAAAGATAGGAAGGAGGCATTTGAGACAATGGTGAGATTTTAAGCTTGTGAACTAAAGGAGAGTTAAATATCCTGGTGGAAAAGGATGGAAAGAAAGTATGGGGGTGGTTTTGTTG
This sequence comes from Cheirogaleus medius, assembly GCA_008086735.1. NCBI lineage: Eukaryota > Metazoa > Chordata > Mammalia > Primates > Cheirogaleidae > Cheirogaleus > Cheirogaleus medius. The sequence continues at coordinate 68,571,398 of VBSM01003204.1, read as the reverse complement.
CAGGTTTTGTACTTGCTTTCTGTTTTGGTTTTGAAAGGTCTGTTTGTTGCAAGTGAGCAGTCGGATAATGTGTTGTTTTAACACGATGACAGCAGAAAGATTTATCTCTATGTCGTCTGAACAGGCCCAAGGGGGTCCCCCCAGTATGGAGCCCTGGCCTGTGCCATGCAAGTGAGACCTCACTGACTTTTGCAATGCTTCATCTGTGTCACTGCAAAGTGGTGACTCGTCTGGAACAGTGATTTTCAGATCTGTTCTTGAGCTTCCCAAAGATTTTCAGTAGCTCTTCAAGAACGACTGTTTGTGACTATTGAGGAAGGCCTAGTAGGTACTGTTCCAGGGCCTCACCTCTGGGTCAGTTCATCTGTTTTATGTATGGGGACTCTGCTCAGAATTCTGTCATAAGGGGAACTGCAAAGGGTTGAAGGTTTTGTGAATTTTAGGGGTACCTTCCTCTCAAGCTTCAGGTTTGAAAATTGACTAATCCAGTGAGAGTAGAAACTGCTGTGCCACACCTGGGACTGTGGACCCATGAGAGGAGGGTGGGGCCTTTACAAGGTCCCCAGAAGTGGTCTACACCACCTCAGGCCCCAGCACCTGGCTGGCAGTGTCCTTCTTCTCTCCAGGATTTACCGTCGGTCTTTTCTTTTTCCTGTGTGCATGTGTACATAGTTGAGGTTGCACTGCTTATATAAACATGCTTTTTTCATTTAGAAGTGTATTGCAAGCATTTCTCACATCATTAAATTCCTCTAAGCATGACTTTGAATGTCTGTACAATATTCCTTCACATGTGTTTAACCATTTTCCATTAGAAACTTAGACTGACTTTTTTTTTTGCTATAATAAATGATACTCTAGTGAACATCTTTGTCCAAAAATTTTTGTCATCATTTCTGATTATTTCCTCAGGAAAAATTCTTAAGGGTGGAGTTTCTGGGTCAAAGAATACCGCACCTGTAAAACTCCATATATTTTGCTAAATTTCTTTCCAGAAATGGTAAATCAATTTATATTCCCAGAGTGAAGCATAACAATGCAGAATTTCAGCTGACTTCTCTGAATATAACCCTTTGTTTCATTGGGAAATAAAAAAGAATATTTTTATTAGAAAAATCATCTTTTAGTGGCAGTAGCTATTTAAAGTAGAAAAATGTATGCATGCATGATGAAATTGCATAAGGAAAAATTTTTCTTCTGAAAATCAGGGTGAGGAAAATGTACCAGCAAAGAAATATAACTGGAAGAGAGTATGAGGGGGCAGTTATTAATAACTTGTAATAGTTTCAAATTTAGCATGTTGTAAAAGGGTTTGTTCCCTGAGCACTTATACTGGGACGCAAGCATGTTTTGTAGGTTTTTTTTGCCTCATATATATACAAGTGCAAGACTTTCAAAGTGCTAAGAGTCAAAATGTGATGGTTGGTTGGCTCGTGCATTTAAAACACTGACAGCTGTCATTCTGGGATGCTGGTTTTTTAGTCAACTTATCCTAATTGGATGCCTAGGTTCAAATCATGACTTGGCCACTTACTAGCTTTGTGACTTTGCTCAGGCCAATTACTCTCTCTAAGCTTCTGTGTCCCTATTTGTAAGATGAAGAAAATATTAGGGTTGTTGTGAGGATGGAGATAATGACACTGTGTGTGAGGAGCTCAGCACGTTGTCAAGAGCTAGTTTAGCAACTACCCCGTAACCCTAAGGAGCTAGTGAACACTTGAGATGTGGCCGGTCAGCACTGAGATGTGCTCTACGTGTGCAACACACACCGATTTCAGACGTAGTCCCCAAAAGGAATGTAAACTATTTGATTAACGATTTTATATAGTTACATGTGGAGATACTATTTTGGATATCTTGGCTTCAAATAAGACACACTATTAAAATTAATTGTATTAATAATATATTTCTTTTACTTTTTAAATACTTCTTTTTCCTTTTTTTTAAATAAGTGGCTTGTGTTATATTTTTACCGAACAGCACTGTTCTAGAACATAATAAAGGCTCAATAAATATTTTTTAAAAGAAATCTAGGTGGGTTTTTTCCTCCATTGTGGAGTCACCCAGTTGTCGTCTTATCTTCCCGGGGCATTTGATTCTTAGGAAACTGCAAAACATTTGGGTGGGGTCCTCTGGTCTGGATGGTTTAGAAAAGGCCGGGGTGATGCATAATATTTCATTGTTTGTTAGAAGGGTGAGTGGAGAGTTTAAAAATAGCATCCCCCTCCCTCCTCCCTGCCCATGCTGATCTCACATGAGTTATTTCTGTTGGCGCATTAGGAAGCTGACATTTGATTCATTCAGTGGGTCCTGCCCAGGTCCTTTAAAACAGAATGGACGGTTAGGGAAAGGCTGCCCCAGGCCGTGGCAGGCAGGGGAGACCGAGAGGTTTTGGAATAACCAGCATGGCAAAATGCTTGGTGAAGATCCAGACTCGACGAAGTCTCCACTTGCACATGGTGAACCACTGCAGCAGTAATGTGTTCGTCCGTCTGCTGAGACACGGCTCCAAGGTCACAGCTCGGAATGTGGGTACGTGCCATGCCCCGGGCTGTCATCCGCGCCTGGAGAGGTGTGCAGGCTTCCAATTCCTGCTCACCGATGGTCACTCTGGAGAGAAGCCAAGGGTAAACTCGGTGTCAGAGGCTTTTGATAAGGAAGGGAAGAGAGAGAAAGAGAGGGAGGGAGAAGAGCAGAGACAGGCAGGAAAGAGAGTGAGCAGGTGAGTGCGAAGGGAAACTGGAGGGCATGTTCGCTTGCTCAATGAAAATGATACAAAATTGCGGTAAAGGTGAATTCTCCCTAGTTGGCAGCCAGGTAGGAGGGAGGCAGTGGTGGCATGTTCCTCCAGATTGCTCAGTAGTGAGAGAGGGTTGAGGAAGGCAGATTGGATGACCAGAACAGGCTCCCCCTCCTTTCATTGTTGCAAGAGTCAGATCTCAGATCTGCTTGCTGCAGTGAGGAGAAGCTCCTTTTATCTACAAAGCAGACCTTCACTGAAATAAAGTACCAGCTAACGAAAGAACTCGGATCAAACTGACATTCTGCCATTTTCCTTTTCATTAGAAGTATCATATTTTATGCCATTTTATGGTCCTTGGGGGAAATAGAAATTGAAATAGGAATTTAAACAGAGCTTACAGCATGAAAGAAGCCATAGTTGTATGCGTATATGTGTTTTTCACCAATTGATTAAAACAAAATACAACCTGGGAAATGTCTGGAATTGGCCATATCTCATGCACAGGTGCGAAAATGACTTCTGAGTGAACTGAGATGAAGTTAATTGTCTTTATATGATGACATAAGTCATACATGATGTGTTCTTGTTGTAAAAGAGTTTCAAAAGCCTAAATATATAGATACTTTCTTTTACCCTAATACTTCCAATAGCCAAACTGTGACTATTGCCACATGGGATATAGGATTTTTTCGTGAATGGTGTTATTTGAAGTATATGATTTTATAATTTATTTTTTTCATTTATCACATGACTTGAAGGACTTTCTGTATCAAAGGTATTAATATGCATCCTTTTGAAAATGGCTGAGTAATATTATGTAATACAAAGATGCAATAATTCATTTATTTAGTTATCAAATTATTGTTGGAAATTGATATTTATTATTTTGGGCTGTAACAGATGGTGCTGCAATGAAGGTATATACATAGGCATTTCTGTATAATAAATTCTTAAAAGTGTAATTTGGGGGTTGAAGGATATATTAAATTTTAATTTCTGATGGAAATGGGCAAATTGTCCTCTAAAAGACAAATACTCACTGACAAGGGGAGTATGAGAATGTCTCTTCCCTCACATAATGACTAACTCTGATGTGATCAATTTCTCAAAATTTTGCACAATGATTGAAAGAAAAAATGAGATTTCATTGTTTTAATATGCATATCCCTTTGTACCAGTGAGGAAGAGCATCTTTTCAAATGATAGCTGTCCACTTTCCACTTTCATTCTTCTTCTAGAGAATTACCTATTTGTTTACTTTGCACATTTCTATTGCATTTTTATCTTTTCCTTATAGATTGTAGGAATTCTTTTATAATCTGAATATTAATCCTTTGTCTTTTAAAAATGTTAACTTTTTTACTCCTAATTGGTTCTTGGCTTTTACCTTTTTTTTGAATGTTAACTTTATGAGAAGAGCACTTTTTATATATACAGACAACTTCTGTATGTGCAGACCACTTAATTTTTGTATATTTTAGGTTTTATTCCTTTTTTAATGACAGTTTTCCTCATGCCAAGATTACAAGATTATAAAATTGTTTCCCGTGTTTTCTCTTCATAATTAATGCATTAGCTTGAACTATATGAAATCACTGATAATCAACTACTTTTGGCCTGCAAAAATGTCAGTTTCTTGTGCTAATATTTATTTTAGTTTAACCTTTTAACTTCTTAGGAATTTTTATATGTGTGCATGACATAATGTAGAGATATACCTCCCCCTGCCCACCAATTGATAAGCAATTTTTTGCCAAACTATTTATCATAAACAAATTTCCATTATATTCAAGGTTATGTTTCTGAGTTGTGTCTTTTATTATTTCTGCTCCATTACTAACTTTTTAGTACAGTTTGGATATCAGGTAGGTCAAGTTCCCCCTGCATTGCTTTTTTTTAGAAGAATTTATGTTTTTAGAGCAGTTTTTAGTTTTATAGTAAAATTAAAAGGGAGGTACAGAGTTCCCCTATCTCCTCTGCCCATCCCCCACAAGTGCAGCCGCTCTCCCACCATTGCCAACATACCTGCACCAGGGTGGTGTGTTTGTTGCAACTGATGAACCTACATTGACACATATGATTACCCAGAGTTCATAGCTTACATTAGGGTTCCCCTTGGTGTTGTATATTCTATTGGTTTGGACAATTATATATGACACGTGTCCACTATAGTACCATACAGAATAGTTTCCCTGCCCTAAAAATCCTCTGTGCTCTGCCTATTCATCCCTCCCTCCCTCTAATCCTTGGCAACCACTGATCTTTTTACTGTCTCCATAGTTTTGCCTTTTCCAGAATGGCATATAGTTGGAATCAAGACAATATGTAGCCTTTGCAGACTGGCTTTTTTCACTTAGTAATATGCATTTAAAGTTCCTCAATGTCTTCTCATGGCTTAATAGCTCATTTCTTTCTTGTGCTAAATAATATTCCATTGACTCTCAGATAGGATTTGCTGTGGTTGGGTCGAATCAGTATTAACTTGCAGGTGGGAAGCTGGTTCCAGGGCTTGTCCTTCGAGTGCAGCAGAAATGGTATTACAAGGAAATAAAT
>VBSM01003204.1:68544108-68566002 GCA_008086735.1 Cheirogaleus medius | reverse complement strand
AAAAAAAAAAATAATAATAATATTCCATTGTCTGGATGGAGTCATGCCTTTTTTTATCCAGAATTTTTTGATAATTCATGTGCACTTTCTCCATTTGTCATTTTGGAAAATGTGTTAGAATTTGTATTGAAATTGTATCAAACTTTAATGAGAGGAGAGCTGAATTTTCAAAATACATTATCATTTATTGAGATTTTCTTTTATGTTACTGAGTTATATGTTAACACTGTCCTCATGCAAGTTTTGGAGACTTCTTGTTATAGATTTTCTGGAATATTATGGAATATTATGTGGCTATTTTAATTTGTGAACTTAGCTCTTTTGAATGGGATTTTCCATTATCATATTTTTATATTGTCTTTGCTGGCATGTAATAAACCACCTGCTTTAATATGTTGATCTTGCATGTGAACACCTTACTGAATTTTTGTTAATTTCCCTGGTTTATTTTAATTACTTTTCTATGTATATAATTCTATCATCTGGAAATAGTGAGAGTTTTGTGACTTTCTTTCCAATGTTTACACTTATTCTTTTTGTCTTTATCATATTGCATTATCTAGAGCCATCAGAATAATACTGATATGTGGTGAGAGTTTTTGATTATGTTCCTGACTTTGGTGGGAATTCTAATGTTTTGCTATTCTATATGTTTGTCATCATATGTGGTGATTTCTGCAATTCTCTAGTAGATATCTCAAGTCCCTGCCTTTCAGGAGATCAGAGTCTGAAGGAAAGACTCATCATAAATCTGCAGCTCAGTGCAACCATTGATGGTGATCATAAAGAGATGCACATGGTGGCATGACAGCTGTGTCAGTTAGGATGTCATCAGCAGCTAACAATGAGAATCCGAATTAGCCCTGGTTTAAATAATAAGGTGATTTATTATCCAAGACAAGTCCAAAGTCAGGGAGGACTCCAGGGTTGAGAACTAGTTTCATTTCATCTCTGTGCTGCTCTTGTCAGTTGGCCAGGCTTCCTGTGTCAGTGTGTGGCTCTTCATAGGTTGTAAAGAAAATGAATGGGCCGCTTCCCGGGGATATTCAGAGGCACCAGGAGCATTTCTAGTAATTAGATATTCTGCAGTGTCCACGCCGGAAAGAGAAAACCCTCATCTGGAAAAGTAAATGTCATCCTTAGGATTTTTTTTCTTTAAACCTACAGGACAAGAGTTTCACTCGAAGGATTAAACTTTATCCCCAACAAAGGGGAGACATGGGAGTCACGTGCGAGGTTAATGGCATACTGTCCTACTAAATTTTGGAAGTCTGCATGTTTTTTGGTTTTTTTTGAGACAGAGTCTCACTCTGTTGCCCCGGCTAGAGTGCCGTGGTGTCAGCCTCGCTCACAGCAACTTCAAACTCCTGGGCTCAGGTGATCCTACTGCCTCAGCCTCCCGAGTAGCTGGGACTACAGGCATGCGCCACCATGCCCGGCTAATTTTTTCTATATTTTAGTTGGCCAATTAATTTCTTTCTATTTTTTAGTAGAGATGGGGTCTCGCTCTTGCTCAGGCTGGTCTCGAACTCTTGAGCTCAAACGATCCGCTCACCTCGACCTCCCAGAGTGCTAGGATTACAGGCGTGAGCCACCGCGCCCGGCCCCGTCTGCATGTTTTTTTAATGTGAATAGGAAATGTTTTGGAGACTGATAGCACATATTGAATATTGTAAATTTTAAAGTTTATTTTATTTCTGATTTCTAACCTAAACTGTTAATGTTCCCAACAGCAAGTGGGGTGTGTGTGTGTCTCCTATTATCTTAGTTATGATAAAAATTATAGGAGAGCTGACATATAATCAAGTGATCATAAAATTTATTAGATAAAACTTTTGAGAGTGAAAGGGCATTTTAATAATGCTGGGAAGGCAACAGGCACAGAGTGGGACTGCTCCAGGCAGATGGGCAGATAATGAGGCTATGTTCAGCAAACGAATGGGCCGATGGCAGAGAGGGCTCTTCCTGCTTAGCTAAGCAGGAGGGTCTGTCTCTCTGGGCCTTTTGGGTTCCCTTCTCTTCAGGCAACATCGCAGTCTGGAGAAAGCGTGGGCTTTGGAGTCTGACAGACTTGGGTACAAACCTCGGCTCTGCTACTTCTTGGCTTGTTGACCTTAACTTCCCTAAGCCTCAGTTTTCTCACCTCCTTTTCTGAATAGCACATGATTATGAACTTTAAAGTATCCAGCTATGTAGAAATTTATGTAAAATCTTAGTACCCTCATCTCCCTCTCTTCTCTTTCTACATACAACTTTAAGTGGGACAGCTTGACAGTCTGAGAATGAGCCACAGAATGCTGGAGCTGGAAGGGGTCTGCTACATTTTGCAGGTATAAAGTCCAAGACTATAGAACTGAAGTGACACGTCTAATATTGCTCAGATAGTATGGCTCAGCTGGGGACCTGAATCCAGGTGTCCTGCACACCAGGCCACTTTTCTTTCCACTCCATCAGATTTAGCAGAAGCGAGTGGTGGCCTGTTCCGTTTTCCTCCCCCACTCTTCCTTCCCCTTCCTCTTTCTTGCCTTCAGTTCAGGAGCACGCACACCTCCCAGAGCCAGTACTGCTGAGCTGGTCCACAGAAGTAGAATGATCAGAGTTTAGCCCACCTCAAGAAGGGTGGTTCTGGTCGGTAAGCAACAAATGTGTGACTCCTGCCCAGACCTGACAATTTCGTGGGTGCTTGAGTGGGGGTTGTCAGCACTTTCAGATTCAGAGTCCCACTGTAAGAATAAAAAAATTGTAATGTTCTCCCTACCATCCTGAGATGCAACTGGTAGAAAATACAGTCTACCCATACTTCACTTTAAAGTCAAAATAATACTCTAACTCCAATATAGGGAGAAATTAGAAGATAGTGAGTTATAATAAAATATGAATTTCTAGAGGTTTTTCTCAAGCGTGACTCACCAGGAGGCAGAATGAAGGAGTGAGATGCTTGGAACAGGGGGCAAACGGGCATCAAGGGACTCTCACAGCATTCTCAGGGTGGGAATGTGTGCTGCCACGCAGACCACTTGACACCATAGACATCCCTCAGGGTGACTATGCGATATTCCGAACTGCTGAACAACTCTGAGCAAAAATCTTCCTTCAATTTACCCAGTGGTTACATTCTTGAAAATTTCAAAATATGTTAAAATCGTATCTCAAATGCTTTAACTTAAAATGTAAAACAGAGGTAGCTTCTAGATTCAGATCATTATTAATAGGTGTTTCATCTTCATGGTTAATATCTGATACTTGACATTTGAAAGTTGTGTGGGATACAAAATAATTCTTCATTTTGTGGGGCTATCCTACACACTTCAGCATGTCTGGCATCCCCGACCCCCATGCACTAAGTGGCAATCATTCCTTTAATCATCGTGAGGTCTAAAAAAGCCTTTATGATTTTTAAAGCATCCTCCTTCCAGCTGCCTGGTGGTACTGCTATCTTTGTACCACTGTTCTGGAGGCTCCATGGGCATTCCATAGCTGGGCGTCGGGACGCCTTAGAGAGACCCGGTACGGTGGTTCCCAATGATGCTGTTTGCCAAAGCCTCCCAGCACGGAGAACAGCCTCATGCTCACAGGGCCAGCGTCAGTTAGTAAGGCAGGAGGTGAGGCTGAAGGAATGTCTCTTGCAAAGTGAGCCAGTGTGGGTTCAGCCGATGACAGCAACAACCATAGCAGATTCCAAATGGGAAAGACTCTGTCAAGTGAGTTTAGAGTTACCCCAAGGAACCCAGAGCCCACAGTCTTTTCTTAGGAGATTAGAGTAGTTAAATATGAATTGCAGGTGATCTGTTATGTTCTGAAATCACCATATTCTCCCCAAAGTGCTTTCTCACATTTTTCTTTTCCCCACACTCTCTCTGATCCTTTCTATTTCCTCGTGACACAGTTAAGGGTTACTAGCATCCTCATTTTAGGTTGTTTGTTCTGGTGACACCTGTATTGCATTGCTTCATTCGTAAACATCATTGTGCGTGGGCAAACCGGACAAGGGACGTTAGCCAGGCTCTTTAGCTGTTTTGTACACATGCAAGCTGCTGGAAACCTCGGCTGTAGCATTTGAGTTCTGTCACAGATATGCTCAGAGTGAGCAGAGAGACTAGGCTGGCTTCTGCATGTAAATGCTCACTTCATTTTCACCTGCCACTAATTTTGCCATGCACTAACCAGGTCTTATATCTTACCTTAAGCAATGAGATGAAGAACAGCTTTTCTAATAACAGCATCTATCAGTAGCCTGCCAAGTAGGTTGTGTTATAATGCTTGGAATATCTTTAGGGCATGCTGTCATATCGGGATCTATGTGAATAGTGCAGATGGGAGTGGGCAGTATGCAACCTGCTTGACTGTACATGGCAGGCCCTCTGCCTGTTTCTCATCAATGACTAGTCTTTTCCATCAGCTATTGCTATCCTATTATTGCTATTTCACTTTATAAGGTATTTCTTCAAATTATATAATGATGATAATAGTATAAAACATATAATTATATTGCTATACTAAAAGGTAATATTAGTTAACATTTATTGTTTCCTGTGTGTGAGAAACTGTATAGCTATTATCTAATTTTAATTGGGCTGCATAATTATATAAATTTGAAAGCTATGTCCTTTACCTAAATCATTGTCATTTCACTTCTAAAACAAAAAAGTTATCAACCTTAATTCAGCTTTGTGAATATTTCGAGGAAGATTCTCAGATATGGATGAAGTAAAATAAATTTAACAAAGCAGTGTAGATAATCTTACTAATTCACTATTTCTGGTCCTCTGGACATTCTTGTTCAAATTCACCAGGAAATGTGTGTAGAAAACTTTAAGCAGCTAATAAGGAAAATTAAGAAAATATGGATATCCAACTATAATACAATTTACCTTTGTATTGTATATCATGGACTTGTTATAAGTGTTGATAAAATGATATTATTTAATAATAAATAGATCAAATGTAGCCTGATGCTCTTTGTTGAGATAGTAACATTTAATTTCTGTAGTCGTTTTTACTAAGGACGGCCCTTAACACAACCATAATTTCACTTCACCCGCACCCAAGCCTGATGAAGTAGGTGCTTTGTACTTAAGCAAACTGAGCTCCAGGAATATTAAATAACTTTTAGTTACTTAATAACTAAGTCTCATACTATAAGTAAATGACAGAGCTGAGATTTAAGTCCAGGTTTGTCCAACCTTTCCCAGTCCCCTTCCTCTCTAGGCCTGTTGCCTTACAGTGTGAGCACAGAGATGAGGGAAAACTACACCCAACACTCGTAGGTAGAAAAACTATGCAAGGGAAGAAAGTATTTATTTCCCTGTCAACCTCTTCCTTTCCAGAAAAATAAGTGAATACTTCTGTCAATAAGATCAAAGCATGAGAACACTTGAGTGACTTGAAATATGAGAACTCCAGCTGACTTTTATTACGGCAGCATTTATTATATTTCCCGGCAGCCTATATGCTTTAAAAGACCCTCTGGAACACTTTGTGTAGACTGCACAGATTTTTCTTAAAGTTTGAATTTTACAAGTTTTAGATGGAGCTCAAAGAGGTCAATTCTTCCCAGTCCCCCCCACTCCTTGTTGGCCCACACCTGGCCCACACCCGTGCCCATTAGGCACCTGCCTGGCCTGGGGAGGCCCTGGCCTTTGTCACCACTGGATTAGTTACTGTAATGATGTCTTCATCAGAAGCTTCCCCCTTTGCTATTGCTCTGTTTTCCTCCTTATACCCTGGACTTCTCAGAAGAAAAATAAATGAGGTAAGGGGAATAGGGATGCTGAAGATGAGGACTGAAATTTTACACAGCATGGCTAGGAAAGGTCTCACTAAGAAGGTGACATTTGATTAAACACCTTCAAAGAGGAAGAAGTTGTGAACGTGTGTGAGGGAAGAGTGCTCCAAGCTGAGGGAGCAGCCAGTGCAAAGGCCCTGTGGTGGGAACCTGACTGGCGTGTTTGAGGGACAGCAGGTGGTCTGTATGGCTGGAGTGGAGTGAGTGCTCACGAGAGAGCATCACTGGGGAACAAGGTCAGAGTGGTTGAGAGGTAGTGGAGGGCATATTGAGTGTGGCCTCAGACATCCCTGCCAGGACTTGGCCTTCACTCTGAGGACGATGAAAAGCCATTAGAGAATGTTGAGCAGAGAAGTGGCGTGACCCACCTTCTGTTTTCAAAGGTACTCCAGCTGCTGTGTTGGCAGCAGCCTTTCCATGGGCAAGGGCTGAGGCAGGGAGACCAGATAAGATGCTGCTGCAATAATCTAGATGAGAAGGGATGGCAGCCGGGACCAGGGAGGTAGCACTGGACATGGTAAGAAGTAGTCCGGTTCCGGGTATGCTTTGAAGATAGAGACACAGAAGGTACCGAAAGGTCCAGTTTGGGTGTGAATAGAGCAGAGTCAAGGTTTTTGGTCGGAGCAACTGGGGGAATGGAGTTGTCATCAGTAAAATACTACAGTCTGAAAACTTTCGATTTCTCTTATCTTGTTGTTATAAGAGAGAAATATGGGAAGTGGAAGAGAGGGAGAATGTGTTGACTGTTAGGAGACTTAAGGAGGAAAGGCCATGTGTATGAGAAAATGCTGTTAGGCAAGAACAAAGAGCGTGGAAGGCCTGTGTGACCACAGGAGCAAAGAAAATAGCAAAAGAGGATGAAGGTGGTCTTGGCAGAGCAGCAGTAGCTCATGGACAATACGTTAGTTTCGCTGCTTTCCTAAAGGGGCCAGAATAGCGAGCCTCCGGCTGGGACAGGGGATGCCTGCATATGTTAAGATGTTAAGCATTCCAAAATGCCATAACACTTTTCATCCTTCCCTACACTGTGAATATTCTCTCCCTTTAGGTTTCATGGAGTATTTATATGGCAGTAGACAATTTATAGCTTGTATTTATTTTTTACTTTTATTGAGGTGAAGTTATATAACATAAAATGAACCATTTTAAAGTGAACAATTTAGTGGCATTTAGGACATTCACAAGGTTGTGCAACTAACACCTCTATCTAGTTCCAAAACATTTTTATCACCTCAAAAGGAAATTTGTACCCATTAAGAGTTACTGCTCATTTCCCCGTCTCCCGCAGTCCCTGGCAACCACCAATCTGCTTTCTGTGTCTAAGGATTTACCTATTCTGGATATTTCATAGAAATGGAATCATATATTATGACCTTTTGTGTCTGGCTTCTGTCACTTAACATATGATTTTGAGGTTCATCTCTGTTGTAGCATGGATCGGTATTACTTTGAATTTTGTGGATGGATAATATTCCACTTGTATGGATGGACCACATTTTGTTGTCCATTCATCCACTGATGAACATTTGGGTTGTTTTCACCTTTTGACAGTTGGAGTAGTGCTGCTCTGAACATTCATGTACAAGTGTTGGTTTGAGTACCTGTTCTCAATTCTTTGGAGTATGTACCTAGGAGTGGAATTGCTGGGTCATATGGGAATTCTATCTTTGACTTTTCGAAGAACCGCCAAACTTTTCCACCAGCAACTGAACCATTCTATATTTCTACTTACAATGTAACAAGGTTCTAATGTCTCCACATCCTTACCAACCCTTGTTATTTTCAGTTTTAAAAAAAATTATCACCATCCTAGTAGGCATGAAGGGGTATCTTATTGTGGTTTTGATTTGCATTTCCCTGATGATTAATGGTGTTGAGCATCTTTTCGTGTGCTTTTCTATGGCTTGTTTTTTTATGATATTTTTCATTTAGACTGCTCAGTGATACCAGACTAGAGCTATCAGGAAATATCTGTTGATTTTTGAAAGATAAAATCAGTGAGTCACTTCTACACATCTCAAAGAGAGAGAAAGCCTGAAATGTATTCATTAAAAACTGGTTCAGTTACTTAATGCACCTGACTGCCAGTTTGGTGTTGTACTGTAGATCCATCCTGGAGGATACTTCTTTGATGCTGACTTTATTTCCCACTAAGAACCCAAGACTCAAAATTAGCAGAGCTGACCTTAGGCCTGACAGTAGGTAACTGGATTTCCCATCTGTAAAATGAGACATTGAGAAACACCTCTACCCCAGTAAACTTAAAAACAAATATTCATACCCTTTGACTAAGCAATTTCCCTTCTAGACATCTATCTATGGCAAATGAACTGAAAGAAGGGAGAAGAAAAGCTTTGTATGTAAATATGTCTCTTATAGCATTTTTTTTACAACTGCAAAGCAATCTAAATGTTTGCCAGTAGGCAACTTATTTATTATATTAACTCAATAGAAAATAATACCAATGGGAGTTTATTTCAACATAGAAAATGTTTATATTAAAATTTTAAATGAAAGGAGAAAGATATAAACTTGTACATACGATATGATTGCAATTATATAAAACTAGACTACAAAATTTCACCTAGAATGAAGACTAGAAAGGGTTACATCAAATAATAAAGTGATTATCATTGCATAGCAGATTCCAAAATTTTACTATAATACTATTATACATTGGATGATAGTGTTGACTTCTATAATAAAAGACACTGCTCATAATTATAATAGTCATTTATTTTCATTTTATTTTTGCAAACATGACCAAAGTTGGAGGTTTGCAAATCAGTATTACATACCTAAATGTTATAAATATTGCCAAGCATCTGAGAAGTGGTGGTTATTTTGAGTTTAGTATGTTGACCTTGGAACTTACGGTACAGGGCCTGTTACTTAACAGGACTTTGTTAAAACTCAGGATTCCACAGAATAATTTCAAAGATTCCTTGAATTCCATTGGTTGTTTTTTGTTTTGTTTTGTTTTTTTTCATGTGTGTTGTTTTTTATGGGGAAAAAAAATCTGATTTTTAAAATTAAGGAAAAAATGTCTCTTTACAGGTGTTCCCTTGCCTAAAGAGGACAACATTTCTGCTCCCTTGATCTCCAGCTCTCCGGTGAAGGAAGCCCGGGAGTATGAAGATCCCCCAAGCGAAGAGGAAGATAAAATAAAGGAAGAGCCCTTAACCATCTCTGAACTAGCCTACAACCCAAGTGCCAGCCTGCTCCCCACCCCTGTAGATGATGATGAGATCGACATGCTCTTTGACTGTCCATCCAGGCTTGAGCTGGAAAGAGAAGACACAGATTCGTTTGAGGAACTGGAAGCCGATGAAAACGCCTTTTTGATTGCCGAGGAAGAGGAGCTGAAGGAGGCTCACCGAGCTTTGTCGTGGAGCTATGACATTCTGACCGGCCACATTCGGGTGAATCCACTGGTCAAGAGTTTTTCCCGGCTCCTTGTGGTGGGCCTGGGACTGCTGCTCTTTGTATTTCCCCTGCTCCTCCTCCTTTTGGAGTCAGGTATTGATCTCTCCTTCTTGTGTGAAATCCGCCAGACACCAGAGTTTGAGCAGTTTCACTATGAATACTACTGTCCCCTCAAGGAGTGGGTGGCTGGGAAAGTCAACCTCATCCTCTACATGCTGGGTTGCTCGTGAAGTTAATATTGCATATGACTAAGGGCTATATTCAATACTAGTGATTTTTTTTTCCAGTAAAAGCCTGATTCTGAATGGTCATGGAGCTGTCAACAGATGCTCCTTACTCATAACTGATTATTCAAACCCTTAAGTTAGCTTTACATAATTCACTGCACTTAAATAAGTTTCAATCAAATACAGTTATTTTAGTTACAGGTCAGGAGAATGGCCTTTAAATAACCAAAACCAAGTTTATTTTTTATTATTATGTAGACATACTCTTTACCTATTATATCATAATACATAATACCTTGGATCGAATTAGATTTTCCCGTAATAGTTGGCACCATTACAAGTCATAAGGTTCAGAATCAGAGTTTTAGTAAAAATCCAAGAGAAAGTTTTTGAATATAATCCTTAGCGAAAACAATGTCCTCTAACCAATGCCTATACAACTAAATTTATGCTGGGTTTTTGTTTTTGTTTTTTTTAAAATATTTTTATGTGTTCAAACTATTTTGGTAAATTTTTAGCAAAAAAAAAAAAAAAAAAAAAAAAGAAACCTCCTGGAGTTATTTACATGTACAGATTGTAAGACTAATGCGCAAAGGGTATATTGGGAATTTTTTAATATTTTAGCGCTGGTTTGTTTTTAAAGATATTTTTGGCCAAACAATCCCATAATTTGTTATTATCTCCATATGAGATAGAAAATGGGTAGAAAGACGCTGTAGGAAGTAAGCTCCTAAATGGAACAGGTGATGGAACTGGAGGATGTAGAAGCTGAGAGCATCAAGTGGACGCAGGGTAGTCCATGTTTCAAAGTATTAATATTTGGACAAGAGGACTTGTTACATTCATTTGTATTCTGTCCATATATTTTGGCTGGGGAAGCAGAATGTTTTGAAAAGAAAGTGAAACTTTAAAGGCATAAAGGTAAAAGATATGCTAGTTAATTGCACATTAGTGTTGCATATTAACCAAGAGCAGGAGTAGATAGGAACTGGACAAATGGAAAGTGGCAAAAAGAGTTCCGGTGAGGCTGGTGGGTAAGCGGTGCAGGCGAACGGTCTATATGAAAGTGCTGGTGACACGAGTGGCACTCGCCGAGGTGAAGAGCAGTTGCACTCACTGTCCGAGTTAACGTGAACATGTTTAAGTGGATCTAAATAAAAGTGGAGAAATTTTAAGGTAAATTTTTTGGTCCCTTATGCCATTTGTTGTGATTTTGTGGAAGAAATTTCAAAGGTGTGTTTGTATGTGAGTGTGTGTGTGTGTGTGTGTGTGTGTGAGAGAGAGAGAGAGAGAGAGAGAGAGAGAATGAACAGCTTTTTGATTAATGTCAATGATCATCCTTTGCGGTGGTCATTGTACTCCTTTTCTTTCCTGGTTTCTGTAAGATCTTAACCCATTCATAATTGGCACTTCCATTGAGAAAATGGAGGGGGCTCCATTTGATATACCAATTCAGCTTGGGTAAAGTAATGGCATGACTCCCTACCCAGACAATAGAGGGGAAAAACGCTCTAATACCTTCCTTCATACCATTAAGTCTCTGACAGAAAGGATCTGATGATTTCCGTGCAGAGCACTTACCAATACTGTGATATAAGTGAGAAGGAAACTGTCCAGAGCCAAAGGCATGGAGCACAGCATTTCTCCATGGATTGAATATGTTCCATTGCCTTCACTTACAAAGATACAGGGCCCGTTTGTAGTCTCTCTCTAACTGTAATGACACTCCAACCCTATCATTACTATAATTTCCAAATTAGGCATTCCAGTCTCATTTATTCAATGAAGCTCTGAGTGCTTTATTAGACAGTTAATTTTGAAAATAAGTTTTGAAAGTCAGTTCATGAAGCTGTCAGTTGAGCAAACGATATGTTTGCTATTAAGTTTGCAGGATTTCATTTTTCATGTGCTTTCACTGATTTATTTTGCTTTTTAATAAAGAATGTTTAATACCTGAAATTTGATACTGATATAGAAATATATTTTCTATCATTGGAGCCTTCAACAATCTATTTTGGAAGTTTGCAGATGGCAAGCTTTGACATTGAAGTTTTTATTTTTCCTTTTCTTTTCTTTCATGTGACTTCTAAGTCATCCTTTTTGACATAAGAGTACTCCTGCAGTCTGCACAAAACTACTTCCCTTATGATCATGCAGCATATCACTTTCTTTGAAGTCTAACCATGACAAATCATCTAGCCTTCATGCTTTTAAAATAATATTAGATAACATTTTATAAATTATGGAAGTAATATATTTTCCATTGCGAAATATTTGAAAAATATGACAGGATAAATATCACATGTAATCCAACCATGCATATTTATATTAAAGAGTAGTAAATATATTATTTTAACATTTCCAGCTAACATTTCTTTTCTTTAATGCAGATATTTCATTGCTGACTAGAAATGTTTTTAAGTGAAAGAGTTGACAGAATAGGGTCTGCTGAATTTAAACAATAGCCACCAAAAGTTACACTTGGATCCTGAAATGCCATTTGCTTGGCGTAGAATCAGAGCCTTTTAGAAACATCCATTTAAGTTTGTTAGAAGACAGTCACCCGTTGCCTGAATCAAATGAGGAAAAGACTGCTTCCAAAGATGGACAGTATATAATATAGTGAGATTCAGATTTCAAAGCAAGTGTGTGAGTATATGTATATTCCATATTATTGGTATATGTGTATTTATATATGAATCTGTATATATGTGTGTATTTGTATAAACACAACTGATAGGCCCTTCCCAGAAAATTGTACTTATTTTTCCCCAACTGAGGGATTTGTGACATGTTATTGTTCCTTTTCCTTCTCAGATGTCATGGTGAGTAAAACCCACAGCCTCAAAGGTTTAAATTTTCCATGCAAACAACTGAGTGTACATTTGTGGATATATATACATATACATATACACACATATTTATATGATAAATACATATACACACACAATCTTGTCTTTAGTGCTAATACAAGTTGGATCATGAAAACTGTAGGTAAAGTATGTATTTCTGTCTGTGCTTGAAACATATTGTAAAATGTTATGTATTTGGAATATATTTCGTGGTTTGTCTAATATTTATAAACACAACTTGGGGTGAATTCACAATGAGCTGATTTCATTGAAATACTAGGGATACGGGGGCCACGTTACTGTGATTGGAGCCTTATCTTTGTATAGTGAAATTTGCATTTCTATGTCAGCACCCAGATTGTTTTATATGTTAATATGGTGGCAGGAATCCCTAATAAAAATACTCTGGGGTAAAATATTTTTGCAATCATTCAGTTTTGTTTAAAGTAAAGTTGTGTAGTCAGACTGTTGGAAACTACAGAAAGATACCTTCTAGGACCATGAAGCGGGGTCAACATATAATGGTGATAGTTCAAAAAAAATCCCATGTACTGGATGAGATTAACCCTTTGTAGAAGTCACCCAGGCCCGAAGCAGGAATACTACTATTAACACTGGAAATGTGCTCAAACATAAAAGAAATCTATGATCTAATTGATGGTATTAAGATAACTAGAGAAATAGAAAAGCACAGAAAAAATAGAAAAGGGGTATTCTGACTGACAGGAAGAAGGGAGGATTTCAGAGTGCTAGAAATTAGCATGTTCATTACCACTGGCCAGAAAAGGGTCCTTCCTGAGCCAGAGAGAGCTGCATCAGACTCTTAACACTGCAGCACTTGCCTTTAAACATCTCTTTCTATCTGCCCGTGGGCCCGGAAGAATCTTAGTATTCCACTGCTGTCTTTCCTTTCACACAACGTAGCCTTGACAGGTCTCTGCTTAGGTTAGGCACAAAACTAACACCTCCACACCTGACAGTTAAGCGCCAGAAGTTGTTGCTTTGAGTGAAACAAAAGTTTGCTCTCTTAACAGTAGCAATACCCTAGATGTCAAACAGAATTGGTCCTCAGCTGTGGTGGCCTCTTAAGTCTGTCAAGTTCTTACTCAGTAGTCCTTGGAAATGCATGCTCCAGGGAACAGGCAAAAAAATGAATTCAGGTGTGAGATGATTTGAGATCTTTGGTAGGTCTAGCCAGCACCTTCGTGCCCGCTGACCCAAAAGGCCCACACGAAATGGCCCTTGCCACTTATTCATTGAGCAGTTCATTGAGCTCCTGACCCAACGTCACCTCTTAGGGGAAACCCTTTTCCTTTATTCCTATGTTTTCTGCTCAGTCAAATAGAAAAAGAACCTCCCACCCGCCTTCCCGGCCTGGATAGAGAGTACAAGAGACAGGCTTCCATCTCTGGGATGACTTCTGGGATGGTTGTGGCTGACGGGGTTTGAGTCCCTTTGGGCCATCCTTCTCTACTGGGTGGAGACGGTGTGCTAAAGGTCCCTGCTTACTTGTCCTTCCTGCTTCTCTCTCTCTCTTTCTCTTGGACCTGCTTTTGGGCTTCCAGTCTCTATGCAGTAAACAGATCCTGCAGGACCCGTGGTGGGCTCACCCAGGACTCGGCTCTCCAAGCTCCAGCGCTGGTCTGTGACTGGGTGGGTAAGTTTGGTGAGCCCTACCCAGTGCGCTATGCTGTCGTCACTTCAGAGAGGAAGAAAGGAGCCTCACTTAGGACTCGGATCCCAGCTATGCTCCCCAACCCATTAATAAAGCTGGTTTTAACCCCCTCTTGGCCACTGTGTCTGGTGTCTACCAGGAGCAGGTGTGGCGGCGGGGGCAGGAGGCAGGATGGCGGTGAATATTTGGGATCTCCAAGCATGGAAGGAGTGGAGTAGGATGCTCCCGGCTGAACCTTGGGCATCAGAGGATGTCTGCCACCAACAATAGCCCTGACAGTCCTCACCAATGGGTGAGGGGACTTGGGAGTTGATATTAACAAAGAACAGAGGGTCGGTTGGAGTCACACATGCCTATTTACTACCTTTAGCTGATGCTTACCCCAAATATCTCTTTGGAAATGGAACTGAGGCCATCTTCCTGGTTATAAAGGAAAACTTTAAGCAGGACAAGGATATGCTTTCTTTGAGTATCAAGTATTGAAACATGCCTTGCAAATTCCAGCAGCTTCTCCTGCTAACACCCATTGCCTTGATTCCTCTCATACACAAAATTATGATTATGATCATTGGCTTTCTGAGGAGACTACCCTTTGAGGGAGAGAACACACTTGCAAACCAAAGTTAGTTCCTATTCTGAGAGGCAGCTACAGTCTTCATAAGTTTAAAGACTTAGTGTTCTGGATTAAGCATAAGTACTCTGGAATTTCCTTGGTGGGAATCAGGCCCTCTCCCCCAAGTCAGCCTGAGTTTCCTGACATCCCTGAGCTTCTGGGTCTGCAAAGTTGTAAACCATACCCTGAACCATAGTGGCCCCATGAAGGTAGTGCTCCCATATAATTTACCATCCAAACCAGGACTCTTTTGAGAATGAAGTGGTGTTTTTAATGATAACGTCATAGCAACAGGCATTCACTAGGATTGTTGCAGACACTCTACCTGTAAGACTCTGCTTAATTAGCTAGATGCCTTCTTCTAACAACTCTTTTATCGTGTTTCCCTACAGTATTGACAAGGTGAAAGAGGGAAGGACTATTGCCCTGTAGTACAGCTCTCCTAATTGCCATCAAGAATCAGATTAAAATCCACCAAAATTAATTATATCATGTGCTTTGGTGGGAGATTATAAATCACAAAGAAGATTATTTTAAATGAATCTTCTGGCATCAAATATTTAATGCTACACACTCAATTTGTTTACTATTAATAATGCTTAATTTCTTGTTTAATGTGGTGTAGGTAAAGGGTTAGAATGATCTCAATGCTGCCTTTACCTCCATACTCTTGAATTTGACATTTATTATCTGCGCATACAGAGCATTAAGGATCAGCTTAACCGTGAACAACTGATTCACACTAAATACACTCAGGAATGAATTTTACACAAAGCCAACTTGATCATTTATAATGAGAAGTGTCAGTCTTCTGGGCACCTGTTTGATGCTGGATGCACCACACATGCTTTCCCTGGACGTAAGCTGCAATGTGAACCAAACACTACCAATGAGTACAAGGAATCACAGCTAGAAAGCTGCCTCCCAGGGAAGTCTGCCGTAACAGACCAGAAGTTCTCACACCCTGCCTGTCTCAGAAGAGCTGGAGATACATTGTACACATCTCACTCCAAATCTTCCAGTTTTGCAAATTTCTTGTGGCAGAGGATGGCAGCTAATCACCGAAAACCATTTTTTCTTCATCCTGGCACAGAATTAGACTACATTTCCTAGCTGTTCCCACCTTCCATATAGTTAGGAATGCCGTGTCCCTGAATTCTGGCCAATGAAATTTAAAAGAGAAGTGATCTAAATTGCTTCCAAGTCTTGGGCTAGGTGTGAGCCTCCATCTGTCACTATGGTGACCTTTCTTTAAGCCACCAGTTGAGGATGGAAGAGCTGCCAGCCACTTGGATCCTTGAATGACTTTGTGGAGCAGGGTACCCGAGTCCATCTGTGCTGCTGTAACAGAATACCCCAGACCAGGGAATTCAAAAAGAACAGAAATTTACTGCCTCATGGGTCTGGAGGCGGGAAAGCCCTAGACTACATCTGGTAAGAGCTTTCTTGCTGTGTCATAACATGGCAGAAAGCATCACATACGTGTGTGTGTGTGTGTGTGAGAGAGAGAGAGAGAGAGAGAGAGAGAGAGAGACAGACAGAGAGAGAGAGAGAGAGACAGAGAGAGAGGAGGCCAAACTCCTCTTTTTATCAGGAAGCTACTCTCTTGGTAAAGGACATCAATCCCTTCATGAGGGCAGAGCCTTTATGACTTAATCACTCCTTAAAGGTCCCACTTCTCAACACTGTTGCATTGGGGGTTAAGAGAATAGAAAAGCATTAGATAAAATTTATAAACTAAAAGTTTGTTCTTTAAAAAATGGCAATAAAATTGACAAACCTTTACTTAGATTGATCAAGATAAAAAGAGAGTTCTCAAAGTACTAAAACCAGGAAAAAGAGAATGTCATTATAGACTTTATAGGAATAAAAAAGAATGTAAGAAAATACTATGAAAAAGTGTATATCATCAATTTAGCTAGCCTGGACAAATGGAAAAATTCCTTGAAACACACTAACTTAAGAAGAAATGGAAAATTGCAATAGATCTGTAACATGTAAAAGATTGAATTTGTAATAAAAAATCTTCTCACAATGAAAAGTGCAGGTTCTGATAGCCATGCTGGTGAATTCTACCAAACTTTTACAAAACAAGCACCAATACTTCACACATTCTTCCAGAAAACAAGAAGTGTCAGGGAGAAAATTCTCCAATTACTCTGAGGTCAGTATTACCCTGATACCAAAACCAGACATTATAAGAAAGGAAAAGTACAGACAAACATATTCTATGACTATAGATGAAAAAAATCTTCAAAAATATACAAGTGAACTATATCCAGCAACATATGGAAAGAATTATATACCATGATCAGGTGGGATTTATCCCAGAAATGAAACGTTAACATGAAAATCAATGAAATATACCATATTAGTAGAATAAAGGATAGAAACTGCATGATCATTTCAATAGATGTAGAGAATGCATTTGACCAAATCCAACACTATTTTACAATAAAATAAAGTAAAAAAAAAACCACTCACTGAACTAGGAATAAAAAAAAAGTTCGTAATATGATGAAGGCTGTGAAATCCCCACAGGTATTGTACTTGGTAACATGCCCCCTAGTGCTGGAATAAGACAAGGACATCTCTCTCATCACTTCTATTCAACATTATATACTGCAAGTTGCATCCAGGGCAAGGAAGAAAAAGAGATAAAAAGGCATCAAGATTGGAAAGGGATAAATAAAATTATCTCTATTTGCCCATGGAATAATGTTTTCAAAATTCAAAGTAGTGCAGCTACTTTGGAAAAGTAGCAGTTTCTAAAAAAAACCCAAAGGAATCCACAAAAGTAATTTTAGAGCTATTATTAAACAAGTTCAATAAGGTTGCAGGATACAAGATTGTTATACAAAAATCAATTACATTTTTATATACTGGCATGAAACAATAAAAAAATGAAATTAAGAAAACAATTTCATTTATAGTAACATCGGAAATAATAAAATACTTAGCAATAAATTTAACAAAAGAAGTGCAAGACTTTTATATTGTAAATAACAAAAATTAACTGAAAAAAATTAAAGAAGACCTAAATATATGGAAAAGCATCCCCTGTTCATGAATTAGAAGACTTAATATTGTTAAGATGGCACTACTCCTCAAACTGATTTTCAGATTCAAAGCAGTCCCTAACAAAATCTCAGTTTCTTGTTTTGTAGAAATTGACAAGCTAGTTCTAAAAGTTCTATGAAAATGCAAGAGACCCAGAATAGCTAAAGCAATATTGAAAAAGAACAAGTTCGAGGATTCACACTCACCAATTTCAAAACTTAATGCAAAGCTACAGTAATCAAGATAGTGTTGTACTAGCATATGGATAGATATATAGATCTATGGAGTAGAATTATTAGTTCAGAAATAAATGCATGGCGGGGGGCGATGGCTCACACCTGTAATCCTAGCACTCTGGGAGGCCGAGGCAGGAGATTGCTTGAGGCCAGGAGTTTGAGACCAGCCTGAGCAACAGCGAGACCCAGTCTCTACTAAAAATAGAAAAATTAGCTGGGTGTCTTGGTGCCCACCTGTAGTCCCAGCTACTCGGGAGGCTGAGGCAGGAGGATAGCTTGGGTGCATGAGTTTGAGGTTGCAGTGAGCTAGGCTAACGCCACAGCACTCTAGCCGGACAACAGAATGAGACTCCAAAAAGAAAGAAAGAAAGAGAGAGAGAGAAAGAAAGAAATCAAGAAATCCATGTGTTTGTGGACAACTGATTTTCAACAAGGGTGCCAAGACAAAGGGGAAAGAATAGTCTTTTCAGTAACTGATATATACATACAAAATAATGAAGTTGGATGCACTCCTCACATCATATGCAAAAATTAACTCAAAATGGATCATAGGCATTGATGTAAGTACTAAAATTACAAAACTATTAGGGGAAACATCTTTGTGACCTGTGATTAGGAAATGGATTCTTGGATATGACAGCAAAGCAAAACACTAGGGACAAAAGAAAGACTAGATAAATTAGATAGTAATAGATAAATTAAAAACTTTTGTGCTTCAAAGGACACCATCAAAAAAGTGAAATGACAACCAACTTAAGGGGTTAAAATATTTGCAAGTTATATATATGATAAGGGCTTTGTACTTACAATATATAAAGAATACTTACAACTCAGTAATAAAAAACAGAAATAACCTGATTTTCAAAATGGGCAAAGTATCACAAATGTCTTTCTCTGAAGAAAATATACAAATGGCCAACAAGCACATGAAAAGATGCTCAATATGATTTGTCATTAAAGAAATGCAAATCAAAACCACAATAAGATACCACATCACACCCACCAGAATGCTTATAATAAAAAAAGGCAGATCATAACAAATGTTGGTGAGATTGTAGAGAAATTGGAACCCTTATATATTGCTGGTGGGAATGTGAAATTGTGCAGCTACTTTGGAAAACTGACAGTTTCTCAAGAAGTTAAACATAAAGATACCATATGAGCCAGTAATTCCACTGTTAGATGTTTACTCAAGAAAACAGAAAACATATTCACACAAAAACTGGTACATGATTTTCATAGCAGCACTTTTCATAAGAGCACAAGTGGAAACAATTCAAATCTCCATCTACTCATAAATTGGGCAAACAAATGTGGTATATCCATCCCATAAAAATGAATAAAATACTGATAACATGCTATATTGTGGATGAATTTTGAAAACATTATGCTAAGTGAAAGATGCATAAGGTCATATATTGTACGATTTCATTTGTATGAAATGTCCAGAATAGGCAAGTCTATAGAGGCAGAAAGCAGATTAGTGATTTACAGGGGCCAAGGGTGGGAATAATGAGGAGTGACTGTTAATGGGTACAGAGTTTTTTGTGGGGTGCCAAAAATTTTCTGGAATTATTGTATATATTGGTGGTGGTTGCATGACTCAGTGAAGACTAAAGATCAATGAATTGTGCACTTTAAAATGAGTAAATATTATGGTTGTGAATTATATCTCAATAAAGTTATTACAAAAATTATATTTGTTTATGGTTCACTATGTTATTTTTATAACATATTTTATGGGGAGTACATGAGTTGAGTGGTTTTGTTATAACAAAAAGTCTTTCCATGTCCAGCTATTTGTTGGCAAGTTTTGTGAGCACTTAATTCTAACAAAATGAAAATTGGTGATACTGAACCCAGTTTCATTTTAGCAATAAGTAATATTTGTCCATGGATAAAGAATAAAGAATTACATTTATACCATTTATATGTCTTTTTGATGAAATTTTATCTTTTATGTTTAATAGTTAAACTATTATGAAGTAACTATTAATATTTTTATAATGAAATAACCATTAATATTAATATTTTAATAGTTTTAATAAAAACTATTAAAAACAAACAACTATTAGAAACAAAAAGTTTTCATTTTTTAACAAAAGATAACTTTATGCATCATCATTCTTATTATTACATAGTGCTTCTGTAAAAATGACAAAAGGCCAGGGTATAAAAATGATGCCTAGAAGACACTGATACAAGCATAAAAGTGGCTGATGTACCTGGAGCAGAAAGTCAGTGTAGTGTGGTGGCTGTATCGGAAGCCATCTAGGTGGCCTGGGCTCTAATTTCAGTTTTGCCGCTCCTGGGTGTGACTTTGGGTAGATCATTTAATTTCTTGGATTCTTGATATTCTCATCTTTAAAATGATGTTTAATTAGAGCTCTTATCTCAGAGCTGTTGTGAGTCCTAAAAATAAATTAGTATTTGCAAATCCCTTAGCAGAGTCCTGGACACATAGTAACTACTTTAGAAATGTTGGGAGTTAAGATGAATAGTCTTGCACCCCCAGGGCATTCTAGCCTCATGGTAATCATCTCACTTTTTGAGGATATCTGTTCTATTGAAGTAATAGCATCTTGGAGGCAATGAATAACAAAACTGGATTCGGAAGTTTCGGAAGATATAACAAGAATCAGAATTTGCTTTAAAAAAGCAACTGTTTTTCTTCTATATTTATTTATTAACAAAGCATCTTGTTGCCTATATAATGGATATATATCTAAAATACTAATATATCAGAAAATATAATACATGAAAAAATTTTTTTAAGGAGGAAATTGTATTTGTAAGGAAGAAACGCTTGGATAAGTTGTTTGGGGTAGGAAGTATATTGCAAACCTGTAGTTAAGTTACAAATAAATGCAAGATCTCCTGGTCCCTTTCTCTGTGCAACTTCTATTTTTTCTGTCCTGTGCTATTTATCTTTTAATGAATGTTCCATGCAGAAGTTGATTTGCAGAATCTTGCCCAAGAACTCTTGGCCTTTGGCACAAAAGTCTCAGCTACACATGTTCATTTTAAGAGTGAGTTTATAACAGTTCAGAATCGTTAGATCTTGCTTTGAGTGCAGTTGAATCTCCTACTCCTGTGCTAAGACATACCATGTAGATTAGAAATAAACAACCATAGCATAGTGGTTGTAAAGATGAAGAAACAGAATTTGAGTTCATTTAATTTCACCATTCAATGTGACCCAACTGCATTTAAAATTTAAAACATTTGCAAACAGTGAAGTATAATTTTTGTTTCATAAGTGTATACTTTATTTCAAACATGAAATATTTTTCTGAATAGGAATAACATTTTAAAATTGAAATTTATTGTTCTTAATTGTTAATTCTCTTAAAACAAAAGATTTTTTCTTATTTTTCTTAAAATAAGAAAATTATACCTCACATTAGTAATTGCCTAAACTATATCTTTTGCAGATATTTTAGTTTTATCAAAACCCAGCTATTGGATTATCATTTCTATAAATATTAATTTATCAGACAACAACTAAAGGATCAAAGTTCAACCATTTAGGTAGATATAAAAACTACTGAAAAAATAGTTGTGTTTTTTATTTTTATAATTTTTAAAAACATACTACTTTATATATATTATATACTTTGTTATAAAATTATACAAATTTAGTTTAATAGAGGAAAATTTTCACTACTTTGTTTTTCTGACCAATATTATATTTTTGAGTAAATACATAATATACAATTGGGTCGGCAGAATCAACATTGTTAAAATTTCTATACTACCCAAAGTGATCTACAGAGTCAATGCAATTCCAATTAAAATAACATCATCATTTTTCACAGATATAGAAAAAATAATTTTACACTTTGTATGGAACCAGAGAAGACCCCATATAGCAAAAGCAATCCTAGGCAATAAAAACAAAATGGGAGGTAACAATTTATCAGACTTCAAACTATACTACAAGGCTATAGCAATGAAAACAGCTTAGTACTAGCACAAGAACAGAGACATTGACCAGTGGAACAGAACAGAGAACCCAGA
>VBSM01003204.1:68504134-68535492 GCA_008086735.1 Cheirogaleus medius | reverse complement strand
AATCCACTCATGTATCGATGGGCACCTGGGTTGTTTCCACAACTTTGCAATTGTCAACTGTGCTGCTGTAAACATTCGAGTGCAGGTGTCCCTTTTGTAGAGTGTCATTACTTTTTATATGTCATGCATGCCGTAACACAGAAGTCAAACCTATAAACAGGTTATCAAAATAAGGCATGGTAAATGCATAAGGCACTAGAAACTCATAGATTATCCCATTCTGTAGAGCTGAGCCTCCTCTAGACCGCTAAGAGAGGCTACACAAATAGTACAGGTCCTGATTGTACAGTCAGAAAGGACGATACTATGGGAATCCCCATTAGTGTATAAAAGAGTCCCATCTCACTACCATCCTGCCTCCTAAAGGTGGCGAGGTGAGTTTTACCGTTCCCTACGGTCCGGCCAGAGCTAGGGGTGGTCTGCATTAATCCTGAAGTCCTGCCTGATTACCCAGTAAAGGATGAGGCTCAGGGGGCTGAGAAAACTGTCCTCCGGTGCACTTGTATTAACCTCAAGGAGTGTGGATTCTTTGTTCTGAACCTAAGTGTCAACCAGGAACTGGGACTAAGAGCTTCTTGCGTTTAAAGTCCGGGCTCTGCTACTGCCCCATTCTTCCTAAGGAGCCATCTTTCTCTGCATCCAAGCTCCCCTATCCCGAAGTGCTCATATTAACCAGGCTGCGGCGGGAATCAGCTAGAATCCACACTGTGGGCTACTGCTTTGCGGAATGAGTAAGAGCGAAGGACGAGGCTGCCCCCTAGTGGGAAACCCACAAAGAGCAGCGACGCTTCCCTTCAGCTGACACCCGGCAGCAGCATTTCAAGGAAGGGAATAGGCTGCGGCATTTCCACCTCCAAGGACCCCCTTGAGAGCCGCTGGGGAGGAAATCGGGAATGCGGATTCCTTTACCGTGGGGCGGGGGCGTTGAGAAAAAAAGAATAGGCGAACCCAGTACCTACCAACCTCCCGACCCTATAAATATCCCCTGGTTAAATCCAGATTCCAGGTCCTCTCCTGGGAGATTTTGATTAGCAAAATTTTAGCTGGTTTCTAACCAGCATGATTGTGATCATCTGGCAAAATCTGAATATTCTGGAGTGGGTCTCGACTTTCTGTTTCCCTTTCCCAGACCCCGGGCAGGAGCCGAGCCCTTGCGGGTCAAGGGAACGCGGAAGTCACTCTCCTAGCACCAGGTTCGCAGCCCCCAGCCAGGACTCCTGCGCCTCCAGGCAGCCAGACTCGGGCCATCAGCCAGTCAGCTAGGCCACCACTCGGTTTCCATGGCGACCCTGCCGCACGTTCTGCATCCTGCGCGATGTGAGAGGCCGCTTCTCTGCCCAGGCACCCACCGCCAGACCTGCAAGGGGGCAGACTCCTTCAGGACGTCAGGCTAAGAAGTAACTTTCATTATTTTTATTATTATCATCATCATCACTATTGCTTATTAATTTGAGTACTTCTTGTGCCCATTATTAAAAATAAGCTTTAAGTGTTTTTGTTTTTATTTGCTTTGGAGGGGAGGGGAATATGTGTGACATGTCTTTTTAGTACTTTTCCGTAACATTTTACTTTCAGATTCAAATGCTTTGTACAGACAGACTGACCGACCCCCTGACTGAAAGAATCCGGAAGTCTACCTGCATAGCAATTTGCCTTTGCCCAGTCCTGTGGGGAAAGGGAACACTCAGGTATGTGGCTTATGTAATTGGTCACACTGAGGTGGTTTCCAGACCGTGGACATTCTGTCTCTTTCCTGGCGGTTCTGTCTTCCTCTCCCAGGACTGCGGCCTGAGCGGAATCCCAATGCGGGAGGTCAGGCTCCCAGGTGGCCGGTGGGAATGAGAAGGCTGTGCTCTCAGAGACATCCCGTGTGAGCGTGGTGCTCAGAAGCTGGAAGAACTATTCTAATTAACTTCCTTCATGAGAGACACACTGACTGGACGTGCTGGTTTCTCTGCTTGTCACCCTTAGGTCTGGGCATACCTTAAAAGGTGCTTCGGGCAGCTTGGTCAGCATGTTACAGCTGGTCAGTGCCTATCCTACTGATCAGTTGGCTTTTCATTTTGGAATGACCTGATGGACTTCAAGGACCCTGGATGACCTCTAATTCAGGAGTTTGCTGTCCAAGCTGGCCAGCAGCTAAATGGAAATCTAGACAACTCAGAAAGCTGGTTATGTGCTGGGCGGCACCCACAGAGAAGAGGGTGTGCTAGGGAAGCACGTTGCACTACTTTCCACAGTAACCTGATGGAAAACTGTTATCATTTCCATGTTGTAGAAGAGAAAAGGGAGGCACAGAGAATTTCAGAAACTTGCCCAGGGGTAGAGACCAGAGTCAAGCTCACCAGGGTCTGGCTTCCAAGGTCACTCTCAGTACTTTGAATTTAACCTGATTTTCTTTTGCCCTGATGGAGCTTTTATTCATGCTCCACCACTCTCTGCCTCATTAATTTAGCCAAATTCATGCACTCGTTTATTGGTGAGATGTTTCATTTCTGCCCTCTCCCCCTGGACTTCAGCTCCACGGGAATGGGGACAATCACATTTGTTTTATGAGTTTCTGTTTCTGGCACACAGTAGTAGTTGGATGAATGAATAAAGAACAAAGACAGTGAGTGCTTCAGAGTTTTTGCATTTGTTGTATAAATTAGAAGAAGAAGGAAACATAAGTGACATTTACAATTACCTTTTCTGGGCCAGGCACCCAAGTATATTTTGTCCCTCATTTATTCCTGTACCATGAGATAGGAAAATAGTTTAAGTCCCACTCCCTCCCCCCTTGTTTTATGAATGAAGATACAGGTTGAGTTACTTGCCTAAAGACAGACTGAGAGCTTATAGTGACCTGGGATTTAATCCCAGGATTGTTTGCCTGACTCCAGAATCCATACATTTTCTATTTATTTATTTCTCTATCTATCTATTGACTGATTGGGATCTTGCTATGTTACCCAGGCTGGTCTCAAACTCCTGGGCTCAAGCAATGCTCCCGCCTCAGCCTCCAGAGTAGCAGGGACTACCGGTGCATGCCACTGTGCTCGGCACAATCCATACCTTTTCTACATGCTACACCACCTGCTGAGGCATCCAGAATGTTGAAGTAGTGGACAAAGGGAAAGTAGAATCTTTTTTTCCTACGTGAAAAGTTAACAGTGAAAATTTGATTGTAGTTGTGTTACTCTTTAGCCAGTCAATAAGTGCGTGTTGAGAAGAGAGAAAGCACATGTATAATAATGAAATGCTGAGGCTGGGAGACTTCCTCATTTATAGGGGATGGTTCTTTCACCTGATCTTGGCTTAGGGGACTTTGAAGCTCTGGCCTTAAATTAGGGGCTGGGAAAACTAGGAGAGTTTTATCCATCAGCTACTTCCATTATAGGCTTGCCTGAGATGGAATTGCAAGTTGTTGTGTTTTGCTATTTTAGATGAAAAAGATATTGTATAAGTACCAGAAACAGAACATTAGTTTCTGTTGGATTTGGGAGAAGGGAGTCTTGCTGTGGAATATATAGTGTTTTTTTTAGAACCTGTGTTTCATTTGCTGATCTATCTTCCTACAAGAAGAACCTGTGTTGTGTTCTAATCATTTACCAGTGTGCATGTGGTTTGACTTTCATAAAAGACAACCTCTGTTTCCAGTTTGTAAGTGATACACTCTCCTAGTTTTCCCAGCCCTTCATTTAAAGTGGTCACGCTTCTGTTTTCTTTCCTTCAATTCAGTTACCACTCTTGCCCCTACTCTCTCTCAGTGTTACTGGTTTTTATACTAACCACCCACATTGCCTTTGCCATGACTTCTGCTCTACCTGGCTGCTCCGGAGAAAGCTAGCATCTTTTTTATGCCTGCAGGTGGCATGTACAGACTGCAGTCTGAGAAGGGGCTGGGCGGTAAAGCTTAATTCTTGGAAGTTGTCAGTGAATTGCAAGGAACAGCTATTGATGCAATGAAGCGCTAAGGTCCAAAAAGAAATCTTGTCATTCAAAAAAGAAAGAAATAAAGATTTATTAAACAAATATCTGTTTGTCTGCATATATGGACACCACCAGTTCTGTACTGTGTCTTCAGTAATTGCAAACTGTAATTTTAAAACATTTTTTTTTTGTATTTAGCTTCAGATATGTTCTTTTCCATGGGCAGACTAGTTTATTTGTGTTTAAATGAATGGCCTGTAAATTTCAGATCTAAAAACACAACTTGAGGTGTGCATTGGTTATGACAATGTAGAAGCAACAAAATAATGAAAGGTGAGAATATATCTAAAAGTTTAGAACGAGGCCTCCGGAACCAGTAGGCTTGGGCCAGAATTCTGGCTCTCCCACCTACAAGCTGTGTGACTTTGAACAAGTTGCTTAACCTATCTGTGCCTCTATTTTCAAAGCATTAGGTGTTTTGTGTTAGCAGTTACTGTATAGTAGTACAGTTCCTGACAATGGGGCTTCATGCTTTTATTGTTTGTAGTCAGACATCTGTGGACAGAACACAAGACTTTCAAAAGCTACAGGTTCCCTCACTGGCCACTTACTGCCTATGGTCCTAGTATCTCTGGATCTGAGTGTCTGTCTCTAACAAGTGACAGGCACGGTTGGTCTAGACAAAAGCCAAGTCGTCTTTATCCCATTGTAACCCTAACAATCATGATGGAGAATAAGGCCAGTTCAAGGCAACTTCTCATGTAATGAGAAATGGGTAAAAAGTTGAGACCATAAATGACCTTCAGACTAATTTCCACAGTTCTGGTATCCCACTCCTTTATGAGTGAGTCCTGTCTGCTGAGACTATTGGGGCCAGCTGAGAATGAAATATCCTTAGCTTCAAAAAAGAAAAGGGACAAGTCAGGAACTGAGGAAAAGAGAGTCTTCCTATTCTTTGGCTTTGCTAGAGTGTGAAAATCAGGCTCTCTGGGAGCTGTATTGCTGTTGAGAACAACCAGTGCAATATCCCAGTGGAGTCACGGCTACCTTTGCCAGCTGGCTAACTTCGTGTGTGTTGGTCAGTTACTTATGGGGCACCTTCTATGTGAATAAAAATGTTCTTGGTGCTCTAGAAGTATAACAGACCCATAGCATACCACATGTGTCCTCAAGGAACTTGGACCATCATCGGAAAGACTAGACGTGGCTACCTTAAAAGTTAGATAACATCATCGAAGTCAAAGAAAGAATGAGGATCTGTCCAAATTGAAGCAGACCAAAGAGACATGACAACTAAATGCAACATGTGGATTTGAACTGAATCCTTTTGCTGGAAATGACATTATTGAGACAGTCAGTGAACATAGACCGAGGTCTGAGGAATGATGGAATGATGGAATGATGGCCTTAATAGATCAGTGTTATCTTCCTAGCTTTGTATAGTAAGTCATGAAGGACAATGTCCTTGTTTGTTGAAAATCTAAAGTATTCAGGGATGATGGAGTATCAGGTTGGCAACTTACTCTCAGAGGGAACTTTGTAGTTAGGGTTACGAACCAGCCACCAGCCTTGTTTGCCTGGGATAGTCCCAGTTTTAGCACTTAGAGTCCTTAGAGTCAAGTGTTGGGGAAAATCCCTTAGTCCCAGGCAAACAGGCATGATTGGCCACCCTATTTGTACTGTACCTGCAACTTTTCTATAAACTTTAACTGTTTCAACATACATATTTTTGTGAAAAGTTAGATAATTCAAGCAATAATAAAGTGATCAATGTAACCATGAATAAAAAAGCAACACATGCGTGATTAGTTTCCAAACAGTGGTCCAGACACTAAGTGGTGGTGTGTGGTTGACAGAAGAAATGCTCACATGAGCTGCAATGGTCACAGATAGGTGATGATCCTACCCGGGGGCTGCAGGTGTGCTAGTAGTTT
The DNA here is from genome assembly GCA_008086735.1 of Cheirogaleus medius. Lineage (NCBI taxonomy): Eukaryota > Metazoa > Chordata > Mammalia > Primates > Cheirogaleidae > Cheirogaleus > Cheirogaleus medius. Next base: position 68,529,646 of record VBSM01003204.1, on the reverse strand, counting down.
GAGAATGTCCCACGACTGTGGTGCAGTGGACACGGGGCCCTAGTCATAGCCCTGCTTTTCTCAACCAGGCTGACCTTAAACAAGTCACTTAATCATTCCAAGCCTCAGTCTTCTCATCTGCAAAATGAGAATGCTATACAGAGGATTTCAAATGTTCCTCTTGTCTTGGCAGCAGAATCCTTTCCATGAAGGAAATCTCACCATTTAAAATGTAATGGGACTGCTCTAGTTGAAGTGTGTGAAGGGTTTCAAGTCCTGCAGTCCTGTAGGTCTCTCCCAAGATTCCTCTGTCATGGTCCCTGATCCTCCTTGCAACCTTGGCACTCTGTAGAACACAGTGTGAAAGCCAGTGGGCTAGAAAGTATTTTTGTCATTTATAACCACTCCTTTCCCTTCTGAGATATATGGATCCCTTTCCCCTGGAAAATTCCATAATGCAAATATCTGTTAATTCCAGGGCAGATGTGGTGTCTTCAGAAATTATTTGTCAAAGTGCAGAAATACACGTTTAAGAGGAAGTGTCTCTGTAGTATTATTTAGTATCAGCATTACGTGTATAGCATTATAATTTCTTGTCATTTAGCAACACCTAGGAAGGTATTTATTTATGAAGTTGATTTTCTATTGGTCATAGAGTCAAATGCAGCCCAAGAACACTAAACATGGGGTGCAAAGGGGGAGAGTAGAGGCCAAGTCCAGGCCAACATGCAATATGACTTTTTGAATATAAGGTCCTTGTTTCAACCCCTAAATTGAATAAAATAATAATGCACACACAACTCATGCTAATACTGTAGAGATTTACAGCCTGTATATGAGGCAATTTTCTACATGTTCTCTCCTTTGATCTTCATAGTGACCCTAAGAGGGTTTTAGATACCATAAGTGAGGTTCCAAGGGTTCGAGGGATTTTTCCAGACACGGAATTACACCTGCTTCTGTAAGGTCTTGTGGTCCCAAATCCAAGGCTTTTTCTCCAAAAATGACATGACAGTCATTATACTTTTTGTCATTATGCTTTTAGTATGATGGTTAAGAAAATACACCATGTCAAAAGGCTTCTATGAGTGCAGAAGACATTTATATGTGAATGTGTATTTTATGAATTGCAGTGTTATTTGTTTATTATTCAGGCAATCCTCAGTTCACATAAGGATGCGTCAACTGCTTGCAGCAACTGTGACTCACCCCAGCCCTAGGGGTCTGCAGATCTTGGCCTAGACCAGTTTCTTCTAGCTAAATTCTCTCTCATCTGGAAACTTCATATATGTTGTTTATTCTGCTTGAAGCCTTCTTCCCTTGCTTTTCTTGGCTGGGCTAACCTTGGTACAGCCTTCAGGTCTCAGCTGAGGTGTCACCCCCCAGAAGTCTGTGGAGATCCCCCTCCAATGGGCACCTCTAGCATCCTGAGCTCCTACTACCATACATGTCACATTCTGATATTTTTGCTCATCTAATAGGAAGAATGTTTATTAATACTCCCCTTCCCCAAGTTGTCCTTGTAGGCGGACTGGGTTTCGTAACTGGAGGGACCTCCAGGCATGTGAGTGGGAAGGAGCTGTGACAGAGCCTCATTCTTCCATATAAGAAAAGTCTGAGAAGCTGGGGTGGTGTCCTGCATGGGGAAGGAGAAACCCATTGATGGGAATCAGAGATACTTAAAAGGAAGTCATGTTGGGGGAGGGGGGCTTACGAAGTTATACACTCTAGGGTCATGCAGTCTACCATTTTTAGGAAGTCAGAAAGGCTAATATAAAATTATGAGTACTTGACATGCTTAGATATTTTTGTAGGTCCCCAATAAATGTTGGCTGAATTAAGAGCCTTGGTTCTAGACCAGAGCATGGAGTGGATACCAAATGATTTAAGTCACCATTTTGAAATTGGGACCATTTTGATGAGGCCAAATGGGCATTTAACAACATCAAGTGATGTCTGGGACAGATGCTCTCACTCTTGCTCAGGCTCATTATTTTATTCATTCAGAAATTTCCAGCAGCTTACCATGTATGGCAAGGATATACTGAAGAATTCTATGCAAAGAAGGGTATTTTTTTATATCAGTAATTTTCAATTACTGGAGGTGCCTCAGGGGAGACTTGGGTGAATTGGGAGGAGGAAGGAAGAAAGAGGAAAAACTTTAGTTTACAACACATGGCCTAGGTTGGGGATAAAGGGCTGTGGTGTGGTGCTTACTGTTATTATTTTTTAATTGCAGATTTGCCAGGGGTCCACTTTTGGTGAGTACTGTATTAGAGTGGCAGGTGACTCTGAGATCACTTTCTGCCTTCTGAATTCTTTCTGTCCATCTTCATCATCCTGTTCCTCCCTGTCCTGGCCTGGGTTGGCAGGAGGTGCAGGAAGGATAAGTTGGCATGAGATGGTTGCACTAAGTGGGTCCAAATACATTTTTCTATCTCTTCTTCTTTCTCCTTCCTTTCCCTCTTAAGCTTTCTTCCTTTTGTGCTTGTATATTAAAATTCCTAGGCCATTTATAGAAATCAAAGTAACTAATAAACTTGGTAAAAAAAGAAAAAAAAGAAAAGAAATGGAAAAATCTTGAAATAAACCAGGTTATCCTTATTTAAAAGTCATCTACCTTATATTTACTTAATTGACATATACTAGCTGTAAAAGATAAAATTAACCTTTCTTATTCAATGACTAAGACCCGTAACGTGACTGAATGTGATAAAATACTAATGGTGAAGTTTTTCTTTGTTTCTCTCAGGACCTTACTTGCCTTGCTGTTGTCATTATGAAACTGCCCTCAAATACTTATGAAAATGTAGATACCGAATGTTGATACAGTAGGGCCACATCACAGCCAAAAGAATCATTGATGAGGTGTTTTTAGAAAAAAAGTCTCTTTCTTTTTATTTGCAGATGAATCCCTTACCCTCCACACCCTCCACCATGAGCCCCACAGGACATCAGACCTTTCGGCTGGGAGACCCTCAAGTGTCACCTCATCATTCAGCAAGTGGAAGGAAACCTCGGATCCACAAAGTGTCCAAAGTGACTCCTGGAGAAGTGGAGCAATGTTGGGACCAGAGAGCCTAGCAAGAGCCCAGAGGAAGAACTGCCCGGCTGAACCCAATCTCCATATGTCGGCTGGTGCCTTGGTCCCTGAGACACAGAGCTGAGACATGCTATAAACTGGGCCCAGAAATTCTTGTCCAACTCTCCTGAAGAGCATGGGTTTAAGAGTCCCAATATTTCTCTGGGACTCCCTCAGTGTAACCTTTGCCAAAGTTCAAAAGCTCCAGGAAGTAAGAGAAAGGCTCATCTGAGACCTGCGAATCCCCTCCTTCTGGGCACTTGGAGAACCACTCCAGTGACCAGATGCATAGTCATCACTTCTCTTTAAGCTCTCTTAAATGGCTTTGTCTTCAGAATTTTCCAATTCCTTCCTGAGGAAAGATTTTCCTGGCAATCAGTCTTGTGGGTGGCAAGAAACCGTGGTTAGGAATGAAAGAGAGAGGGGAGAGCTGCCTTGTCCTCTACTGGGAGTCTTAAGCAGGAAGATTCTGCTCAGAAAAAGTAGGACAGAGCAGGAAATAGATGTATTCAGTGAGGATGAGATGTTTCCTGAGAGGCTGGGGGTCCAGCCGCAAGTCAGACATGCGTATGAAGAAAGGAGGACTTCGGAGGAGACTGGACAGAGCCTGCCCAGGAACGGTTACTTCTGGCCTCTACTGTCAGCACAAAGGAGGAAGCTTTACATGAACCTGACACTGAGAAGGGGTGTTCCAGGCAGGAAGTGCAGAGAATTTTCAGGAATTTCCGTATCTCCCACAAGTGACAGCACACTAGTGTCAAAACCCGCCGTGCTGGAAAGTGGTGTTTCCTCCCCTGCAGAGACACCCCTGGAGGCCAAGGTCAGGGAGGGGTTCAGAGGAGCAGAGCCTGTGGGGCACCCAGGGATGTCACGGCTGGGTGTAAGGTTGACAGCCCCGGAGGTGAGGACCAAATCCAGAGACTGCTTGAGGGCCAATGCACGCCTCCCATGACAGTCACGAAGGAAAGAGCAAGGAATCCGACAATGTAGAGTTCACTTTGGGGACCCTTCAAACTGATATTAACTGTAAAAATGAGTGGGCACGAGCCATCACAAAGAGTGAAAGGGAGACTCTCGCGGGAGAAGTACTGAGTGGCCGTCGGAGCAGTTGTGTGCAGAGTTCTGTTGAACGCAGCCTCCCTGTGATGACTCGGAGGCAATTTGATGTAGCACAGCCTGAAAGTCATCTGGCCTCTCAAGTCGCCCCCCTCACTGAATGTGTTAGGGGACCCTGGGAGAATGTTGCCTGTCACATACATTCAGGCTCTGGCGTTTGCCAGGAACCCACCACAGTTGCATGTGGTGTGTGCGGCAGCACTAGGGCTGACCAGTTGCCACCGCCTGCACCCCACAGTGGATCAGTTCAGACGCCCCAAATGGTGACTATGGAAACAATTAAGGAGAAAAAGGAAAAGTCTCCACCTTCAAGTCACCCCATTTCCAGAGACTTTTTTGAAACTGACTTGAAGGGATCCTTCCCACTCTGGGATGCTGACGATAGCCTCTTTTGGAGTAATGACCTCTCACGTATTCCAGAGCCAAGGGCCAGTGTACTGGAGACATACTTCTATTATTTGCGTGTGTTGGACAAGATCAGGGGTCTCTATCAGAAGAGGGTAACTCCTCTTTGCCTTTCCAGAGGCCTGGACTATCTGACTCAGAGTCAGTCATCACATCTCCAAGCAAAAGGCAGGTCTGGAGGGGCAGCCCAGAAGGGAGGGCCCAAGAGTGGAGAGATGGGAGCCAGAGCCGTGCAGCTGAGGAGGGTGAGGGGGGCTCTCTCCCCCAAGGGTGGGGCTGTGCTGAAGAGGCAGCTCCGTAAGAGAACAGCTTTTGGGAACCTCAAGGCAGCTATGGTATGAAATCAGAGCTGGACAAAAAGGTCGCATGAGCAGCAAATGTGTTGTCACTTGTATAATGTATCACATGGCCCTTGAGGATGACACACAGGCTCTGGCTTCATCGTGCACTCAGTGTTTCACCTCTGGGCTTCATTTTCCATAAACATAAATTGGGGATAATTATGAAAGTATAAACTTTAAGATACTATGCCAATATCAGTTTTATTTTGGCAGACCAAAAGCCATTAGCTAATTAAAAATAATCTTGCAAAACAGTTATTCTGCAAGGTAAAAGCTATGGCATTGTTCTGATTGAATATATCGCTCTCTCAGGTGCTGGCATTTTCCATGAGCATGAGAGTTCCATTCATTTTGCTGTCTAGTAGTTTGCATGGAAATAAGCATTTTTATGCCTTTCATCTGAAATACATTTTAATAGCCAAGCATTAGAAATAGAATCTGCCTCTCCAATTTGAGTGCATTTTCTGTCTACAGATAGAAAATGATTAATTCATTCTTATTTCATAGAATAAACCCAGATTAGGAATATAAAATACCTTGCTGAATCTTTATGCAAAAAAATTTCTTATTTGAATTCATTCTCTTTCCTTATGTTTTGGAACTAGGTTACATGATGTGTTATAAACATTAGTAAAATATAACATTCTAAAGGTATTTTGAGACACAGCTGAAATGGTAAAAGACACAGATTAAAGTATGCTTATAATATTCTTATAAGATTTTGGAAGCTGAGGAACATGCCTTCCATCAGTGCAGTTAACAGAGTACATCTACAAAATAAAATCTATGTGCTTAATATGAAAGGTGCAGGATTGGTAATTTTTTATTTTATACTTTTAGGGAGATAATGTTCTGCTACCCCCAAAATAATATCCAGAATGACTGGCTATAGGGGTTGCTGGGACATGTCTGATACTGAGTGTTCATCTAATACACGTGGAGATACGAAGCCAAGGTTTGACTATCTTTTCGTTTTGTCATGTAATATTAACCTTTTAAATAGCTAAGTGTCAACATTGGCAATATTCTGAGAAATTAGTTAATATTCTAGTTTATACAATGTGGTAAAATTGCTTATACATTGAAGGTCTACAGTGTGTAAGATACTGTACAGGGGAAGGAGAGACAGTTATTCCAGAGGATGACGTTCTGAAAGAGAAGTGCAAATAACGTGTTTGGAGAGCAAAAGAAAAAGATAGTAGATAGTAGATAGTAAGTGAGGGGGCATTGAAGGATAGATAGGAGTTCAACAGTTGAGAAAAGGAGTATTAGTTGGTGAAAAGAGTATGAGCAGACATAGAGTAGGATGTGTGGATTGCACTGAGAGGCGTGAGCTGCTCAATGGCATCGGATCTATCAGGATCATTTAGATTGCAAATTATAGAGCAGTGCTCAAACCAGTGAGGCAACAGAAAAAAATAGTTTGCTTGTTTGAAAATTTGTTCAGGTTGCATCTAGCACAGCACAGGACATCAGTACTCAACTTCTCCCCATCTCTTTGCTTTGCTTCCAAGATGACAAGAACCCTCATTTACCCAATTTATCATGTTGTTTGGCCTCAAGGGGCCCCTCTGCAGATGTATCTCGTAAAGCAAACTCTTCCAAAGGTTTCCTCAGCTTTGTTTTTTGTTTCTTCTGGGTTACTTTAACCAGTGCTGGAATTCAGAAAATGAAGTTAAAGGCTTGAGTAGGAGTCATGGCCCTGCCACTCACTGGTTCGCTGAGTGTCTTTGGTTGACATTCAACCAACACTCTCTGAGATTTAGTTTGGTCATTTGTAAAATGGGTGTAGCATTTGTCCCACCTGCTTTGAAGGATTATTTTGAAGATTTTATGAATACAGTACATGGAAGAAAACCTGTGTAAGAGGATTCAGAAATGCATTGTGCTGGCGTGTCACTGATGGTTTTGGTGTCACTCACTGATGTTCTTGTGCTTCGTTTCTTCCTAAGTCTGTATTCGGTTCGCCTGGAATCCTAATGGGCCTCAGCAGTCCTCTGCATGACAGTCTCATTCTGGCCTCTGGTGGACGGTGCTGTTTCAACACGCAGCTGGCCGTATTAGCTAGCAGCCCCTGCTGCAAACAGGCTGCGACAGTGTGAGTACGTTGATGGTCATAGACACACATCCTTTGGCTAAAAATAGGTACCTCTCTACAGCAGATATCTAACAGGAAAGAAAAACCCTGACTTTGTCTTAATAGGTTTTTAAAGGTTAGGTGCTTTTGTTTTTCTATTAGGTCTGTCTAGACACCTTCAAAATATGTGGGGCATATGATACCTTCTCAGCCTCCACCTTCCGAATGTGCAACCTCGTTTGTTTCCTGACCTAAAACTCTGCCAAACTGAAAAAGCATTGTATCTTATTTCTCTTGTGGAAGGTCTTGGAAATATTGGTGAAATGGCAATTAGTCACAAAAGTAATTTGGGATGAAAGCATTCATTGCTTAGCACAGTCACATTGTCACATCATGTAGGACTCTTGGTATGCAGAGTGGCTTTTGGGGCAGTCCTTTTGCTCCTTTCGTTGTCTAAATATTTAAGATTGTATTTCTATAGTAAAATGTTTTCTCTAGGTTTATCCCTTTCCCATAATTGTAACTTTTTAAATTGCATGAGTACAGAAAGCTACTCCTTCTGCCTTGTCACAGCCTTTTGGGCTGTTTTCCCTCCATCCCGTTGCTCAGGAGGCTGCAGTGTGCTCTGTGCTGTGGCTTGCTGAAAGCAGGCATGGGTTTTGTTTTCCAGGCCCATTAGGCGGGACTCAGCCTGCCTGAATCACTGCCGGGCTAAGGCAAATGGCCTGTGTTAAGTGGTAGGAGGAAACCTGAGGTTGTTTGTCCTCTGAGTAATTGACTTCCTTATCTCCATGTGGCGCTGCATTAATCAGTCCAGCGGTTTAACAAAATGCTCCCAGGGCTCTGCCATCCCGGGCAGCTGGCTTGGTGGTCCATCCGCCAGGCCAGTGTGAGGACATGCAGAAAGTGGAAGTGAAAGACATTGAATTATGCATAAGGAAAGAAATTCCCTGTGCAAAATAAAAGGGACAGTACTGTTGATGTTGCATTTTTTAGGCAGTAGAGAGAAAGGGGTGAAGTCTGTTGAGCAGTCTTTATCTAAATTGTGTGTTAGGTTGTCTGTTTCCTTTGAGCATAAAGGTTGTGTAGTCATAGTTGTCAGGTGGCTCCTTATTTCCAAATTACATTAATATGTCATTGGGTAGGTTAGCAAAGAAAACATTATTTGAGGACTCCTGATATAGATATATAAAAAGGATGATGAACTGTGGTCACTTAAGCATAGTAAATAAAATAGTCCAAGAAATCATTTTGTTCTAGGCACATCTGTCAGATTAGAGAGGGGATTTTGTGAGCCAGCTGTGGTTGCGACGATGGCATTGAGGGGATGTACATGTGAATTTCCGAAAGTTGATTCTCTCTGATAAGCGAGTGCAAACCACTGCCGCTATGAGCAATTAAATCGTTTCCCTGTGCCTTCCTTACCGCCGATCTCAAAGCATTTCCAGACCAGGCTCAGCTGATGGAGAGGAGACAACCTCCACTGAGATTTATCCTGGTGCTTGTGCTGTTGGTAGGTGGCCAAGTCGTTAATAAGCCAAGTGGTCTAATCTGTTAGGCTGCAGGAAACAAAAAGGGAACAGTTGCATGTGCCAGACCCAATTAAAATGTAAAATCTAGGAGGGGCTGATAAGGAGGAGTGAAGAAAGGGTGCCTAGATCCATGACTCTCCAACTGCTCGAATGTTAGCATCACTTTTGGATGAGCACTCATAGCATCTGTGGTCTCAAGAGTAAGCTTTAAAAAACTTGACTTCAAAAATTCCTTCTTACAGAAACATTATTGAATGCCACCAGCATCACTTTTAATAATGTGCTCTCACTTCTCTTCCTCTTGCCACCACTTGAGGATGGAGGAAGTGTCAGGTTCAACCCCGGCAGCTCTGTGTGATAATGGACCAACAGGCCCATCAGAACCTCGGCAAAGACCTCTCTGCAGATCAGTCTTTCTGTGGCTCCCGGGGCTGTGTTGATGCAGTAATGGAGGAGATGCCTTGTGAAGTGGTTAGGCCACGCCTGTGGCCATGACTGTTCTGCCCCTCGTGAGAGCACAGCCTTCCAGAGATAGGGTGGGACCTGGGTCCACTTACTGTGCATTGGCCTCTGCCATGGGCCATTTGGTTCCGTGTTTCCAGTGACCACCGTCACAGAAGAAGAGCTCTTTCTTTCTGTTTAGGGGACCATATGCTCATCATTAAAGGAGCAGCACTAGAGAAATTTTGTCATTCCAAGTGTTGGGTAAAGACTTAATTGATCTGATGGTGTTGAATTTTCATGTCTGCAGTTAACTTCTTGCCTTCTGAGTTACTATGAAGACTGATTTGCACAAATCACAGACTGAAGGAATCTCTCACCCAGATGTCAGAAATTTAGGGAGCCAATAATTGTAATAGTACCTCTCTCTTCCCTTCCTAGTTATGAAATTAAAGAAGTCAGACAAAGAGAGATTAAAATGTCTGCTTTATTATGTAATAGCACAGATGTGATTATGTGTTTAAATTGGCATCAGACTTACAAGACATAAATGGGTTTTAATATTACGTTTAGATGGCTTTATAGCAAGATTCAAAGCAGGGAGTATGGCAGGCACAGCATCTTCATCTTATGAAGAGGCCGGATGGCGACACACAGACCAGCCCTTTTTGTCCTGTCTCCCTCTTGAGGTGTGCAAGGCTGCCATGGATGAGAGCCAAGGTGCCTGGGGTCACCTTCACACAGAGAAGTCAAACCTCCTTTTTCCTGTCAACGTTTGTTCTCTATCATTCTAGTTATTTGCAGTTCCAAGACTTGCATGCCAACCCACAGCCCCCCAACCCAGGTACAGAGTCCCTCCCCTGTTATCTTAACTGTGCTGTTTCTAAGGAAGCAGTTCTCGGGGAGACCAGGTCTTTGGAAACCTGACATTAACTCTTTCCTTGCCATTACTAACTTAGCATGTCTGGAATGGAACTCTTGATCCTTTCCACTCCAGCCTGCTCCCCCCACAGTTTTTCCATCTCAGTCAAGTCCAACTCCACCCGCCAGTCACTCAGGCCAAACATCGTGGAGTAATCAGAGGCTTCTTCTCTTTCCTGTGTCACGTCTATTGCCACCACCCTGGTCTAAACCACCATCATCATCTCTGGTTTCAATTCTTGCAAGAGCCGCCAGCTGGTCATCTGCGTTCTCCCTTGCCTTTTGCCTTCCCGCTGCCTACTACTCCCATCAATAGGCTGTTTTAAATGTGGCAGTCACAGTGATCCCTAAAAAGAGAGAAAGGAAAATAAATATATTATTCTTCTGCTGAAAGTCATTGATGACTTCCTGAATCATCAATAGCTCATAGCTCGTGGCCTGCAGACCCAGCCCTCACTACTCTCTGCACTCCCCTGTGCTCTCTGCAGCTATGCCCTGCCTCTGCATGCCACTTGTAGCCACCTGACCTTCACATATTTATTTTTGCTTAATGTCTTTATTCCCCTGCTAATATGTTACTCCATGAGGGCAGGAAATCTGTTTTTTGTTTGCCTGTTTTTTGACTGCTGTGTCACTTGTGCCTAGAACAGTGCCTGGCATGTGTAGGAGGTAAATAAGTCCAAGTTAACTAAGGAACAAACAGAGTGAATAAGGGATGGACTTTGCAGCAGGGCCATGGTTGGCCTCCTCATCCTCCACCCTAAATGAGATTGTCTGCTTGTTAGACACGCCAGACCCTCCTGACTCTCAGACAGCTGACTGCTGTCCCTGCTCTTTTGTTGGGCACATTGGAAAGAGAGAGCTTCGAAGGGGTTGGGCAGACTTAATTTCCTTTTTCAAATCTCTAAAGAGATAATTTGCTCTCCCTCCCCTGGGGTGAGTGATGAGTGTGAGAGAGGGCAGGCGAATCACTCAAACTGAAGTCCCATGGCATAGAAGCATGAAGCCAGAGGCATAGAGGTCGCCTCTGACACGGGACAGCCTTCATTCAGTAGGCAGATGCTGGCAGACCGAGTGTATTTCCTGGGCCAGGAGCATGCTCCAGAGGAAGGCTAAGCTCATCCTAGACAGTTCCATGTGATCTCTGAGTGCAGAAAGTGAGGAGGCAACACCCAGCGCATGGGTCTTGTTTTCTGACTTTGCTTTCTGATAAAACAAACCAGGCCTCCTTAGAGAATTGGCCATTCTAGGGCTGGGACAGGGAATATACAAAATGAGCCTGGAGTATCTTGTAGCACCAGAAAGTAAAGAATTGCTCAAAAAACAGCACAGGTCAAAGGGACACGGGAATAATCCTGAAAGAGCTGATCAAAGGTGGAGCAATTCGAGTAACAAAGTAAATGATGTAGAGTATAACGGAAAGTATAAAATAAATATCCATAAGGCCACACTGGAATAAATGAATCAGTGCATAAATAAGCGAGAGCAAAGAGATGGACCTTCCCTGCAGAAGAATCCTAAATAATTTTTGTAATAATTGTTAATTTATATAATAAGGAGGTGGAACTTAGGCCCCGTGCACCCTGATTCAAGTGTGGGCACAGTCAGTGACATATTAGAGAAGGAAAGGGGAAAAAGAGTCACCTTCCAGTGGAGAAACCTGGCAGCCACTACCCTGGACAGGTGGTGGAGGCTGACATCCTCTGTGCCAAGTCAGGTTGGCAGCTTCCACCCACATGGAGGGGAAGGGCACTGCGCCTCCATAGTGTTCTCCGCCCCCCATGACCCCAGTGTAACCAGGAGAAAAACACTCGACAAGCCAAAATTGAGGAACAGCTTGCAAAATACCTGATCATTATTCCTCAAAAGTGTCAAGGTCATGAAAAATGAGAAAAGTCTGAGACACTGTCCCCAATGAGAGGGACCTAAGGAGACACGATGACTAAATGTAATATTATATTCTATCTTGGATAGGACCCTGGAACAGAAAAAGGATATTAGTGGAAAAACTATTAAAATCTCCATAAAACATGGAGTTTATTTAATAGTAATTTTTCCAACGTTGGTTTCTTAGTAGTGAAAAATATACCCTGGTAATGTAAGATGGTAACAGGCAACATGGAGTGGGGGGATACAGGACCTGTCTGTATTACCTTTAGAGCTTTCCTGTACAACCAAATTATTCTGTAACAAAAAGTTTATTACAAAGTCTGAAGAATTAGTAAACACTTCCATTTGCAGCCCACGCAGGCCTGTATGCGCTAGAACTTCATAGGCTGACTCTTTTTGATGCTTGGCAGGTCTTTATTGGCTGTGACTGAACAGACCTAATATAAAATACCTTTTCTGTCATCAGACTTTAGTCTTTTTCACCTGTTTATGCAAATGCCATCTCCCTCAGTCCCTGCTGGTTTGTCTTCAGCCATTTATTGCCTAATTTGTGTTCTTTATCTTTGCTTTTTAAAGATATATATGATTCTCTTTGTCTCAGTTATTACCACAAAGAAGCACGTATTTAGATTTTAATATATGACACTGCATTCACGAGGCCACTTAGTGGAAGGAAACTGCCATTTAGTGGATACATGCTGTGTACCAACACTGTGCTAGGTGCTGCTTCGTTTGATCCAAGTTATGGAGAGGATCTGAATTCTGCCTGCTCCAGGAATAGATTTTTCTCTCTACATCTCATTGAAATACTAATTTTCTGCATAAAAGTTCATTTGTCATAGTGAGGCTGGAGAAATGATATTCATAAGATAAGTGTCCACAGGACTTAAATTTTCTTCTTTCTCTAATTTTACATAGCTGGAGGTAGTTATACTTCAGACAGGGATGTGAGCCCATTCTTCACTTTTCTAATCTTTCATTGCAGGGATGGGTTTCTGCATCGCCCTACTGCAGGTCTGATGTGGGGTGTGATGCTGGTTAAGGCACATGAGGGCAGGCAGGGCAGGGACCTGGCACCACGGCTGCCTGCTGGGAGCATGGGAGCCCATTCAGGTGGACAAATGCCTGGGCTTGGCAGTTCCTCTCTGTCTCATTTTCCCTTGTGATCACTATTCCTCCTGCACTTGGATCCCAGAGGCAAAGAATTCCAACAGTTCTGCTCAGCAAACACATTCCATTCTGGACTTCAAATCTCTAAGAGGTCTAGCATAGGAGTGGATGTATTCATTAACTTCTGGAACTTAAAACCTGTTTCTCACTAGAATCCTGAACACATTGGCCAACACCCATTCTCATGGCTTTTCAATAATAAAGGCATTTTTGTAAGAAATGGTTATAATACAGTATCAGTTTGCATTTCACAATGAAATTGCTCTCTTCATTGCTTCTGCCAACATAGAGCAATTAGCTGTATTTGCTCCTGCTATAGTCAACAATCTTTATCACTGTTGTCATTATCTATTTTGCTTTTTTAACTTTTTATTTTGAAATAATTTTATATTTACAGAAAATTTACAACAAGGCTACAAAGAGTTCTTGTATGCCAGTCATCCAACTTTCCCTAACATTAATATTGGTATATAATGTTTTAAGCCAAGTTATTGTAAACAAAACATTTTTTGACAAGGGGTGAGGGAGGTGGGGGGAAGTGGACAGCAATTTGATACAATTTGCTACATTGATGCCAATAATTCCTCAAAGGAAAAGAATGGTCAAGGTTAAGGCCTTTAAGCATCATAAGCTTCCGGTTTCTCCAATGATTGGTGTAGAGGGGTCTTCTAGGCTTGATGTAATCACAGACCATGTGGTTCTTTCCCAAAGATTCTGAGTGTTTAAAAAATGATGCCTGAAAATTGTGACCAAAATGTGTCTTACAATTGTCAGATGAAATGAGTGAATCCTTCCAGTAGCTTTCCTGTTTTTATCACCTGATATCCTTTTATTCTTAGACTGTAATAGAGAGAAGTAATAAAGGAGAAGCTATTAAGTGGAAGGGACTGTTTCTTCAGGGGATTATAATTGGTGACTGCTAGTTCATTGCTCTGTAATAGGAACATATAATCAAACTAAAATGAGCTCTGTCTGCTGAAAGGCCGTGATCTTTTCCGGAGTCTTTGTTAGCAAATTGATTTTCTTAATGATTGAAAGTTTGAAATCCACAGAATTGTCACAACTTCCCTGGATAGGTTTTCCTTTCTTCGAATTGAATGTGGTTACTTACAGCCTCCTTGGGATAGCAGTGATATTTGCTCATTAGACTAGAGGGATATGTCACTGTTTGGTTTCCTCCTGTCTTAAGTGCTAAATTTCTTTTCTTCTTCTAGGATCTGTTGAAAAATTCATTTGCAAGAATGTGTCTCAAAACATGGAGAGAGAAAATGAGGTAGTCAGGCTGTGCGCTGCGTGAATAATCAACATCCTTGTCTTATTGTTATTTGATTTTGAATAATCTCAGTGTTTTCCAAAGGTAAAAGCCTTGTTTGAGTAGGAAAGTTGTTTGGTAATTACATGGGCCTGGAATGTGGTAGGTGGGAGAGGCCGAGTCCCTGCACTGTGCTTTTTCCTAAAGCCAGGTGAGGATTGCAGAGTTCTTCCCCACTAGTCATTGCTTCAGCAGTGTCGTCGTGGCAGTTGGAGTGAAAACATCTTTTAAGTGGATCCTTGGCAATTATGTATATTAACAAGTGATTTAATGCAGGTGGGAACCTTGGCAAACAGCCATGCCTTTTTCAGGTGTTCCTGCTCTCTTACTTAGATACCTTTGCTTTTTTATTCTACTATGCAAAGTTAGTATCATTAAGCACCAAGATAAAAAATGCAGCATTCACAAAGTAAAAATGTTGACTGTTGTGAAATCCATAACCATAAGTAAAATGAAAAGCTAAGAATGTCAAGTTGAATCCTCAAAGGCCGGAGGTAGCACATAAATGAGAGGGAAGCTCATCAAAGAGCTTTTGTGTGTTGTATGTGTGTTGATAAATGCCCATTGACCCATTAGAACTCAATGGGTAACTTAAAGTTCACTTTTATGATTTACAAATATATTTTTAAATGGTCTAGGTATTTAATAATACAGTGTCCTTTCCCTACTCTTTTAAACAGCATGTTCTCCATGGGGCTTATATTGGACATATAGTTAGGATGCAAATACTTCATGTAATAGCAACAACAAATTTAAATACAGGACAATCAATAGCCTTTGGAGCTTCTTGAATCCTACAAATTTATGATGATAATTATAACACTGTGGAAAAATGCTGTGGAATTAGAGGAAGCCAAATAGGCCACTGAAATTTTTTGCTAGAAAGGAATAAAACTAGTAGAAGGAAATAATCAGAAGTGTAGGGGCATGGGAGTGGACCAGCTGGGAAAACATTTGGGGCAGCTCAGAGACAGCAGCCAGTACAGCCCAGGGGCTACTGCAGGGTTTCAGGAAGTTTGAAAGGGAGAGAGACAGGGAAGCAGGAGTTTAAGATGTTTTATTGGAGTTAGGTCCTCTTCGGTATTTAGAGAAGGACTCTAGCAAATATTTTAATTGCTTCTTAAATTATTTTTGATGGTTGAGTTGATGTTTATTTGAATGAGACACACAGGGAAAAGCTCTATAGAAGATTTAATCATATTTTTGCTACATTAACATTCAGGATCCTGGATCGGATTTATTCCAGAATTGCACAAGAGTATGAGTTTATAACGTTTGCCTTATTTATGCAATGTATGAGATTATAGAGTGAGCAACAATAAGACATATAAGACGTGAAATATGATCATTCTCTGTCAGTTACTCCAAAAGCCAGAAGGTCCCCATGCTGAAATTGGGATGCCAAGTTTTCAGGGAATATGTGGTTTAGGACAGGATGTTCCTGGTGGAGACCCAGTTCTATGTGATGTTATAAGGGTTCTCTAAAATGAGGAAGTCTGAAAAACTTCCTGATAAATGTCTGCTCTGGAAAGTCGATTTTACCTCAACCTCAATAGTAACCCAATTTGTCAAGAAAAAAGAGTCAACCATGGAAGGAGCAAGAAGGCTGGTGACAAAGATGCTTTGACCGGTTCAAAGGTCCTTTCTAGCACCAACAGTTGCCTCCCCTAATGCGGCCTGGGCTGTGGCTGCAGGATGCAGTCGGACAGAGAGCCACAGCACTGTGGTCAGTGCAGCTACCTGCCAGACACTTGTAACATTTGTGGAAAGTACCACACCAGAGACTGAAGTAGAAGACCTTGAGCTGCAGTTAACTAATAGCAATGAGCAACCACAGAGTAGTGAACCCACAGGAGTTTAAAAATCTTCAGTTGGGTTTCTCTGTTGATGTTTTTCATTTTGGTTTACAAACATTGGGATGTGGACTCTGTTATGGGTGAGATGGGCTGAGGTAGGGGGAAGGCAAGGAAAGAGATGCCTGGTCTCTGTGTGGCATGCGTGCTTTGTGCAAATGCAGTGCTTTCCTATTTCTTTTGTTTTGGAGATGTGTGACCTTTCCTTGCTGAGCTCGCCTTTTAATTGCATGTTGTCTTTTGTTTCATTCCAGAAGCACAAAAAAAGGTGCTGATTTCTCACTGTGGCTACACTGCCTGATGCAATATGGAACTGCATATTTTCCCTTCTGTCGCACAAGGAGCGTGCTCAGGTTGCACAAGCGTATCACCACTTCCACCAACTTGCAAGTGACAAAAGCCTCTGTAAGCAGACAAAACCATATTTGAAATGAATGGACCATAATTGAGAAAATGTTCATACGGCGTGTTGTCAAGTTTGCTCTCTGATTTTTCCATTGTCTAAAAGAAGTCTTTGGGCAAATGCATTACACTTTCCTGGCCATTATCATGTTGGTTAGTACAATGCTGCCTTTTATGGGTTCATCCATCCATCTAACTATAAATTAGGTGCTGCGGGGATGACAAGAGGAATGAGTCATTGGCCCCACCCTCAAAGTACTTTTATGCTGTTAGTGAGACAGATCATAGCCAAGTGAGACACAAGTATAATGACAATGATAATAATAATTGCTAGCATCATTTATTGAGTACTTACTATATGCCACATATTATACTGTTTCACATACTTTATCTCATTTATTTCTTCCAATGATAATATGAATCAGGACTTTCTCCATCCCCATGTTGCATATGATGGAAATCAGTCTTGGGAAGGTTAAAGACGTGCTTACAGTGTCATGGCTCGCAGACGACAGAGCCCATTGTTGGGCTTCAGTACTGCTATTACACAGGCGGAAAGCAAAGTATTGAGTAGCCGTGGAAGGAGGAAATGGCATTTGTGCCCAGTTTTGAAGAATGGGTAGTATTTTGAAAAGTGGAGGAATGGAAGGTGGAGGGAAGAAGGGCGTTTTGAAGAGGTTGAATGGCATGAGGAGAGCAAAGAGCCATTGTGTCAGTTAGAGCTTACATTTGGCTACTGGTTACAGATACCTGAAATAACTGTAGCTTTTAACTAGAAAGTGTTGGAGTTTTCGCTCACATAACATGAAATTCAGAGGTAGGTTGCTCAGGACTGATTTAACTACCTAATGATGTCATCGAGGAGCCAGTTCCTTTTCTGTTTTTGTTTTGCCATCCTTAGGTCCTGGGTCCTATTGTCAAGGTTAGTTCATGATGAGCTCTAATCATCATGTCATAGTTCCAGAAACAAGAAGAAAGAGGGGGGGAAAAAAGCTGGCAAGAGCAATAGGGCAGCTACCGTCTGAGTCAACCCTATATTTTGCACTTTTTTGTATGATGGGCAATCAGGTGTGGCCACAAGAGGAGACAGAGAGAGAGGTTCAGGGAAACACAGCCTATGATGGTCACATAGCCTAGAGACAGAGGCAGGGCACACCACACTGGGCCACATGGGGGAGACAGAGGAGAGGAGGTTCTGATCAGAGCCTTTACTGGGGTTTACTGGGAAAGGCAAGGCAAGGCAGGGTGAACAGTTTGGGATTGACTAGTTTGAATAATTTTGCAGGGGGGGGACTCTAAGTTTTAGGGGTGGTGTCTAGTTGCCTGGTACCTGGCCCTGGGATGATTAAGGCAGAGGAATGTCATCACCTGGTGTTACAGGACAGCCTAGAAGGCTCTGGGCGGGTTAGTTTGCGTATCAAAGGCATGCCTTTGCTTTCTCTAAGAATTGGCCAAGGTGTGGGAGGGGCAGTCTCTCCACCCTGGAAACGTTGTTTTAAGAAGTAAAAACAAAACATCATAATACACAGAAAATAAAAATGTGTGCAATATACCCTGTTTAAATATTTTTTCCCTTAAATTTAAGAAATTATTTTTCTTTAAATAATTAAGTCGTTTAGTAGCCAATGACTTTCTGTATTAGGTTGGCCACCCCTATGTGTAAGGTCAGTTAGGAAATGCAAGCTTTTTGTGAGTCTGTTGTCTTTCCCAACACTGGGGGGATTCTGTTAGGACAAAGGGGAGCAGGACGCTGGGGAGGTAACTAGCAGTCCGTGCAGCAGGCAGGAGGGTGCTGGGAGAGTGAGCACGCAGGGTGTGCCAAGTGGTGCAGGAACACCCTGCAGATGAGGCTGCGAGGTGCAGGGGTCCCTTACATGCCCTGCTAGGAAGCTTAGATTTTAGGTAACACAGAACAGGGAACATTTAAAGGGTTTTGAGCAGGGAGTGACTATTTCAAAAAGATCCGTCTGGAAGTAACATGAAGCATGCATTAGACAGAGAAAACTCTGTAAATAGAAAGAAAGCCCAGTAAGTTGGACTCTGGAGGTTACCCTGGGCAGAAGAAGAGGATGGCAGGGTGCAAACAGTGGGCATGGAGAGGAGGGGATGCATGCTGGATACTGCGGCCAGAATCTGCAGCCAGAACAAAGGTCTAGGTAGCTGTTTGGAGGTGGGGATAGGGGATGAGTTTGAGGTTTTCACCTGAGGGACAGGGAGAATCCAGTGGCTTCTCTGGCTTTATTTGATTGTTAGCAAAACAGTGCTCAATAATATATTGTAGAACTAATCCCAGCAGTCTAACTCTGACATTTCAAGGGCAAGGATGAATTTCTAACAAGGGACTGGGTGATTAGTGAAGAAGGAGTTTCCTAATTTGGGTCACTTTGCTTTTTTAGATAGCTTACTCCTGGGTGTTTGCTGTAAGCTGTTTCCTTAGGCAGCAGGAAAATTATAGGTTCCCAAAACTAGGGGTTCACAAACTTGGGCCAAATTTGGAAGCCACCTGTTTTTGTAAATAAAATTTTATTGGAACATGGCCGCTCTTGTTCTTTTACCTGTTGTCTGGGGCTGCTTTCCTGCTACAACAGCAGAGTTGAGTCATTTCCACAGAGACCAGATGGCCTATAGAAGTTTCTTTTGTGAACTAAAATAAAATCTTAAACCTCTCAGCTGACTGACTGGACCCCTTCTTGGCCAAGGGAAGCCCCCAAAATTCCTAAAGCTGAGTTGCTGGCCAAGAGAAGGGAGGTCAGGCATGCCTCATCATGCTCCTGTTCCTTCCTGGAGATGTCCTTTGTAACTCATTAACAGGGCCACGGCTGTACAAGACAAAGCTTAAACCACACCTGCAGTTCCTCAATTTACTTAACAGATCACTTAAATCTGGGTATATATGCCAGGCTTGTCTCTGATTAACTGACTTCCTTATCTTAAAATAATCCAAGCCTTTAAAAGCTTAACCAATTACAGATCAAAGAATCTTTAAACCCACCTATAACCTGTAATGCCCTGCTTTGAGATGTCCTGCCTTTTGGGGCCAAACCAATGTACACCTTCTAGGTATTGATTTATGACTTTACGTGAAATTCCTGTCTCCCTGAAATGTATAAAACCAGACTGTAACCCAAGCACGGCAAGACCACTTGCTCAAGGCTTCTTGGGCATGGCTCTCTGGGCCATGGTCACACAACTTGGCTCAGAATAAACCTCTTTAAATTATTTTACAGAGTTCGGGTATTTTTCTGTTGACACTTTAAAACTTTTAAGGAAATAGTTTGCTGACTCCTGAGTGAAACATTAGACTCTACCTGATTCCTCTTCTTCCAGGGTAATTTGTATGGAAGAAGAATACTACGGATCCTTTTGTTCCTGGACCTGAGATTTAGGGGCTGAAGTAGTACTTCGTGTAATGTTTAAGCTTTCTTGGAACACAGGTTTTTAAAAACAAACAACATCAAATAAAACAGAGAAATAAAATAAAATTTTTTTCTATTTGCCTACTCTCTCAGATGACCGTGCAAATTATGTAGTCATCTAAACCTATTAGAAATTAGTTATGAGCTCCAGACAGGGCTTTTTAAATTTTCCATTTCCTATATATTTTTAAGTGCAATTTCAATGTGAATGCTGAGTCTTCAAATTTAAATTTTCTTCCAGTGGAGCAAATAATAAAAGTGAACTTGTTAGTTTGTGGCTAACCTTAATTAAAGATCATTTTCAGATTGTGATTTGAGGTGTGGAGACAAATGAAATAACTATTCTGTATGGTGAAAGAATAATTCTTTCAGCAGACTTTTCCTATGCAGACGGTTGCTAAGACAGCCCCTCTAATTAGCACTGTAGCTCACATTCACTCCTTTGAGAGGGACACAATTCAGGAATGAATCAGACAGGCGCTGAGCTTTTGGGCACATGTGGCTATGTGGCTGCACCCCAGCATTTAGCTGGCTGGAATCTGGGGGTTGCTGCTGATCCGTGTATGTCAGCAGCCCCGCTGGGAGACAGGGGATTCACCGAGGAGTGGCTGAGGCTCTGCGCTACCTCTGTTCTTCCAGGCACCCAGAAATATGTCCCTGGATTAAGCTCGGACTTTCGGGAGTTGCTTGTCTTCCTGCCCTTGCTGGGGAATTTCATCTGGCCTTTGGCAGTCATTGGCTTATATTGAGAAACAGCCTTGGGAGACTCAGTTGTGCTGTTGGCAAGGCTCTCGTGTGTTTTGTTTTTGAGAACATCAGACTTTGTGTTACCCAGCCATCTCCCTCCATCAACCCACGGGGAGGTCTCACTACCAGAAATGTACTTTGAAGTGACTCTTTTCTTTCATCTCGTGGCACTGAATTGTATAATTGACTGTGCTTCCTCAGAAAGCAGAGAGCCACATTGATGGCTTACCTCCAACACGGATAAAGGATTTTGCAGACATTTCTTTTGTTGACCAAGCACAGCATTGGCTCTGTTAAGTTTTCCTACCCTTGCTTTCTCTTTGAATCATTTTTATTCTTATTTAAATTATTTTTAAAACTAAAAATAATAACAAAAATTATCACTGTATATTTTTTCTGGATCTATAGAGCCTTATAAGTTGTTTTAAATTGTTTTGGGATTCACGCTTCGTAGAAAGCAGTGGTTCCTAAACTTGAGTGTGTGTCACAATCACCTAAGAGGCTTGTTTTAAAACACAGATTGCTGGTTCCACCCCACTGTTTGGGACTCCCTAGGCCTGGGGCAGGGTATGAGTCTGCGCCTTTCTAACGCATTCCCAGGAGTTGCTGGTGCTGCAAGTTCGGAAACTACACTGCACACCACTGTCATAAATAAAACAACAACTGTGGATTATTTATTATATTAGTAACCTGCCAATCAAGCAGTGAGTTGTTTAGTTTTTTTTTTTTTTCCTTTTTTCTTATTGTGCCCCTCGCACCAAACTAGGTATTGCAGGATGATATGGTCCTTGTCCTGAGGGAATTTTTTGATTGACTACAGAGAAGAGAACCAAAACACATATAACTCAGAGAAAAGGACAGCGTCTAACAAGGTGTAGATCAGAGGTGGGACAGTTCAAGGTGAGTTTGGATCTTTAGGAAGAAACAGGGTGAGATAGGGCTTGCACTGATCTTGAAGTGAGGGTAGGGTTTGAATGGTGGAATAAAGAATGGTGACAGTGGCCTTTCCATTAGAGGACAGGCACGCGTGAAGGTCCAGCCTTGGGAAAAACGCCCCCATAAAACCACGGAGGGCTGCATCCTGCTGAAGACAGAACTTCCAACTCCAAGGGCAGTGTGCCATGGAGGGGGCGTTCCCCACAAGCTGACACCACCCTCTGGGGTCATCTCCCACCTGCTTTTCATTTCATCAGATCCTTCATTGTCCCTGACAACATTCTATACTTCCCAAGGCTGTTCCTTTGTTCTCAAATCTCCTTTATCTGATGTACACTTTTCTCCTGTCTTTACCAATCTCATAAGGTGCAGCTCAAATGCTACCAACCTCTTAATGAAAATGCCCCTGGTACCTCCCCAAACCCTACCTTCGTGCTTAGCTAACCACTTGCATTGACAAGGATACCATTCCTTCCCCCACTTGTGTCCAAGTTTTACCCATTATCTGTCTGTTCTAGTTTCCCTGTCTTTCCTCTGTGACGACCCCTGTTCTCAAAGTGTGGCCCAAAGACCAGCAGTATCAGCCTTCTCTGGGAACTTGCTGGAAATGCAAATACTCTCCACTCCAGACCTGAATGGGAAACTCTGGGCTTGGGGCCCAGCAATCTGAATTTTAACAAACCCCGCAGGTGATTCTGATAAAGGCTGCTCTATGAGGAAAGCTAATTATTGGCAAATGGCCAGTGAAGGCCTTGCAGCGGACCGCTTTCTGCTCTCTAATTACCAACAGTCCATTTTAAGAGTTCAGATTTTTGCATTTCTTACAAGATGAACAGTTTTAATTCCTCCTGCAGTTTGCTTTAAAAATAAAATGAGGATGTTTTCTCCATAAGTTTAACATTTCACTGACTTTATTAGTAGTACAATTGCCCTGACCACTTTTTTAAATGATTATAATTCAAACGTAGATAATGAATGCCTTGGAGTACCGTAACAAATTGGATAATAACAATGATTTAATAGAAGTCAAGTTATCTAACAGTAGAAAAAAAACCCTGCTGATTAATTTAATTTTTCTGAAAATTATGTTCATTTAAAGTATACCATATTCATACCTAAAATCTCCTAATTCCTTGCTTAATCCATGTCTAATTTATATACTTCCTTATAGGAAAAATTGGAAAAATACCTCTTATGAAGAAATACTGCTATGTTCAAAGATTTGCAATATATTGCTCATCATCCTGTGAAATTATAACTGCCTGGCCATTTACCATAGAGTATGTAAGAATGTTGTTTTCCACAAAAACACAAATTTGTGTATATATACACAAATCTAAGTGTATCTATGTGATCTAATTGATGTTCCTTTTATTAATTTTTTTCTCTTTAAACTTTATTGAAGTATACTTCACAAAATAGAAATGCATCCATTTAAAGGTATAATTCGCTGAGTTTTGACAGCTACACTCATGAAACCACCATCACAATTAAGATCTAGAACATTTCTACTACTGTCCAAAACTTCCTTGTGTACCTTTGCAATCTATTCCACCCTCCACCCATGGTCTTGGGCAACTTTTTGTTACTATGGATTAATTATCAATCTATAAATAGAGTCATAACAGTATGTACTCTTTTGTGTCTGTCTTCTTTCACTTGGTATGATGATTTTGAGATTCATCCTTTTTGTTGCATATATTAGTAGTTCATTCTTTTTCATCACTAAGTAGTATTCCATGGTATGGATGTACCACATATTGATTCACCTATTGATTAATATTTTGAGTTTCCAGGTTTTGGCTATTGCAAATAATGCTGCAATGAACATTAATGTACAAATTTTTGTGTGGATATATTTTTCTTTAATTTGCATTATGGTTTCCTAATTTTTTTAATTTTACATTTTTTTAAAAAATTTATATAGATTTGGGAGTACAGGTGGTTTTTTGTTACATGGCTGAGTTGAATAGGGTAGAGAACTCTAGGCTTTTAATATACCCATCACCTGAATAGTGTACATTGTACCAAATAGATAATTTTTCATCCTATACACCTCCCCACCCTCCCTCTTCTGAGCCTCCAATGTCTATTAAGTCACTCTGTGTGACCAAGCATACCCATTGCTTAGCTCCCACTTGTAATTGAGAACATGTGATATTTTGTTTTTTGTTTTTGTTTGTTTTTGTTCCTGGGTTATTTCACTTAGAATATAGCCTCCAGTTCCATTCAAGTTGCTGCAAAAGACTTTATTTCATTCTTTTTTAATAGGCTGAGTAGTATTCTATTACATGAATAGATAGATAGATAGACAGATAGATATACACAAAATTTTCTTTATCTCCTCATTGGTTGCAGGTACTTAGGTTGGTGCTACATCTTTGCAATTGTGAATTGTGCTGCGATAAACATATGGGTACAGGTATTTTTTCAATAAAATGACATCTTTTCCCTTGGGTAGATCTCCAGTAGTGTGATTGCTGGATCAAATGGTGTATCTACTTTTAGTTCTTTATGAAATCTCCATACTGTTTTCCATAGAGGTTGTACTAATCTACGTTCCCACCAATAGTGTATAAGCATTCTCTTCTCACTGCTTCCATGCTAGTATCTATTGTTTTTTGACTTTTTAATAATAGCCATTCTGAAAGGAGTAAGATGTGGTTTTAATTTGCATTTCTCTAATGATTAGTGATGTTGAGCATTTTTTAATACATTTGTTGGCCATTTGTTTCTCTTCTTTTGAAAAATGACTGTTCATACCCTACCCACTTTTTAATGGGGTTATTTTTTTCTCTTGTTCACTTGTTTAAGTTCCTTACAGATTCTGGATATTAGGCCTTTGTCAGATGTTTAGCTTGAAAATATTTTCTCCCATTCCATAGGTTTTCTATTTACTCTGTTGATTATGTCTTTTCTTGTGCAGAAGCTTTCTAGTTTAATTAAGACTCATTTATTTATTTTTGGTTTTTTTGTATTTGTTTTTGGGGTCTTAGTCATAAATTCCTTACCTAGGCCAACGTTGAGTATAGTTTTTCTTAAGTTTTCTTCTAGAATTTTTATGATTTCAGGTCTTATGTTTAAGTCTTTAATCCATCTTGAGTTAATTTTTCTATATGGTGAGAGAAAGTGATCCAGTTTCAGTCTTCTGCATGAGGTTATCTGATTTTCCTGACACCATTTATTGAATGGGATATCCTTTCCCCAGTGTGTGCTTCTCTCTGCTTTGTTGAAGATCAGGTGATTGTAGGTATTTGGCTTTATTTCTGGGTTCTCCATTCTATTCCATTGGTCTATGTGTCCATTTTTATACCAGTACCCTGCCGTTTTGTTTAGCACTGTCTTACCATATAATTTGAAGTTGGGTAATGTAATGCCTCCAGATTTGTCCTTTTTGCTTAGAAATTTTGGTTATACATACTCTCTTTTGGTTTCATATGAATTTTAGGGTTTTTTTCTAATTCTACAACAAATAACATTGGCATTTTGATAGGAATTATATTGAATCTGTAAATTTTCAAAACAGTTGTACAGTTTTACATTCCCACTATTAGTGCGTAAGACTTACATTCTTACCTACACTTGGTATCTTCAATCTTTGTATTTTGGTTATTCTGCTGCACGTGTAGTGATATTTCATTGTGTATTTAATTTGCATTTCCCTGATGACAAATGATATTAAGCAATTTTTTATGTGTTTATTGGCCATTTATATATCTTCTTTTGTAAAGTGTCTATTCATATAGCTTGCCTTTTCCTTTTTCCTTTTTTTGAGGTGTTTTCCATATTAAGTTGTAAGAGTTCTGGGTTCAAGTGCTTATCAGTTTACATATTGCAAATTCTTTCTCCCAGTGAACAGCTTGTCCTTTCATTTTCTTTTTTCTTTTTTTTT
>VBSM01003204.1:68481929-68504034 GCA_008086735.1 Cheirogaleus medius | reverse complement strand
GCCTCCCAGAGAGCTAGGATTACAGGCGTGAGCCACCGCGCCCGGCCTTTCATTTTCTTAATAGCGTCATTGAAACAGCAGAACTTCTTTCATTGTGCTAAAGTCCATTTTATCAATTTTTTTCTTCTATAGTATCTGCTTTTTATATCCTATTTAAGAAATTATTGCCTATGACTATGCCACAACAATTTCTCCTGTTTTCTTGTAGAATTTTTATAGTTTTAGTTTTTAGATTTAGGTAGTTTATTCATTCTGAGTTAATTTCTGAATGATATGAGGTAGTGATAAAGTTTTTTTCCATATAGATATACAATTCTTCCAGCATCATTTGTTGAAAAGACTATCTTTTCCTTACTGAATAGCTTCAATATATTTATCAAAAATTAACTGACCATATAAGGTAGGTCTATTTCTGCATTCTCTATTCTGTTTCATTAATCTATATATTTATCCTTATGCTAAACATATGATTGATTATGGTAACATTATATTAATAAGTCCTGAAATCAGATAGTATGACCTTTCTAAATTTGTTCTTCTTTTTTAAAATTGTTTTGACTGGTTTAGTTTGTTTGTTTTTACATTTAAATTTTATAAAAACTTATCAATATCCATAAAATGCCTCCTGGAATTTTGACTGGGATAGTGTTGAATCTAGATATTCGCATGGAGGAAAGTTTTTATCCTTAACAGTATTGAGTCTTTGAATCCATGAACATGACCTATTTCTTTATTTACCTCACTTTTTAAAATAATTTTTCTTATCTATGTTTTAGGTATTTATTGTAGAGGTTTGCACATTTTTTGTTAAATTTATTCCTAAATATTTTATGCTTTTGATGCTACCATAAATGGAATTGTTTTTGTAAATTTTATTTTTCTAATGTTTGCTGTTAGTATAAAATGTACACTTTATTTTCTATAACATTGTATCCTGTTATCTTGCTAAATTCTCTTCTTATATTTAATAATTGTTTTCTAGATTTCTGAGGATATAAATAAAATCACCTGACTATACAGACAGTTTTACATCTTCCTTTCTGATAGTTTTGCCTTTTTTTTCTTGTTGCTTTCATGCAATGGCTAGAATCTTTGGAACAATGTTGAATGGAAATGGTGAGAGCAGACATTCTCGCCTTTCCCTCTGATGTTAGGGGGAAATAGTTGCTGTGATATTGGCTGTAGATGTTTTATATGTGGCATTCATTATATTAAGAAAGTCCTCTTTTACTCTTAGTTTGCTGAGAGTTTTATCATGACTTGATATTGCATTTTTTCAAATTCTTTTTATACATCTAGTGAAATGATGTCACTTTTCTCCTTTGTTCTGTGAATGTGATGAATTACACTGATTTGATTGTGGAATGTTAAACCAGTTCTCCACTTGAATATTAAAACCAACTATATATATGTATTGAGTTCTTAAGTTTTTTTCTTTTTATATTTCAGTTCTGGAATTTCTGTTTGTTTCTTTATTAAATCTGCTATATTACTTTTTAAAGTTTCTCGATATATTCCAAGACTTAAAACTTGAATTTTGTTTTCTGGAACATAGTAACCATACTTGGGTATCCTTCTGTTGTCTGTTATTTGTACCAGGTTTTTGTTCATGTTATCATATCCTTTTGTTAGCCTGGTTGTCTTTGATTACATATGGAACATTGTTTTTGAAAAATTATTTGTGGGAAAAATTGAGGCCTAAAATGGTTTTACATGCACCTAGCCAGGGGTTTTCTAACTAACAATTTTATCCAATTTAAGTGGCTGAGATTTTCTTAACCACCTGAAAAAGTCCATGTCCCGTTAGGACTGGTTTACTTTCAATTCACCCTTACTCCTAGAGTTCAGCTCAAACCCATGAGTGGTTGCCTCAGATCCTCATCCCTGTAGAGTCTGGATTCTGTCTTTTGATTTCCTCCATCCGTAAGAGTCTGAGAACATCACTGCTGAGCCTTTCAGCAGTCTTTGCATACCCTAGGAAAAAGGAGACTTTTAAATGCTAGACTCACCACACGGGATTCCAGATTTTCCAGGATTTCAACTGGGTAGTTTCTGACCATTTAGTTAGCTTTTTATCACCTTTAAGATAACTTTAAAAAATACGTATTACCTAATTTTTTCAGTTGTCTTCAGTGGGAGATTAGCTTTGAGTTATCCAAAGTAGATATCCTGATATTACCTCCTTAATCCCTTTTAATATTTCTCCATGGGCTCCACATCTCTTCTTCAGATCATGTACTTTGATCTGTTCTTTGAGAAAGAGGAGTTATTTTCCAACCAGAGATCTCTGTTTTACTTGCACATTTGCTTCAGCTTATCTCTCTCATTTGGGACATTTTTCAATTCAAGGCTGAGTCAGACACTAGTTTATCCTGGTCTGCACATTCCAGGAAGCACATACCAAGCTCCATGAGTAGTCTTTTTAAATTATCTCTCACTAGGCTTGGGAGGAGGGCTAAGTACTACCACCATGGCGGTTGTTATTCACAGTACTTCAACAACTCTTTCTAAAAAAATTCTCTTTAGTCCAACTTCTAATCTCTTCAGCATCAACTCTTTGATCCTCTCAAAGTAGGTGAATGACTAAGTGTTGCTAAACTGGTTTTCAGAAACTCCGTTTATAAACATTTAGAATCTAGGCAATTGACACATATTGCCTTGATTGTGAAGTTGAAATATGTCAACACCCTATTATATATTTTACAAATGTTGTCCCAATTTGCCTTTTAATTTTGTTCTGTGGTATTAGTGTTGTTTTAATACACTAATGTTAAATTTTAATATAATGAAATGATTTTATGGTTTCTGACTCTGTGTTTTTTTAAAAACCATATTTTATATTTTTGAGGTTGTTTAAATATTTATCTATATTTTCTTTTGCTATGTTTATAAATTCCTTTTCTATATTTAAATATTTATTCTATCTGACATTTGATAAGTTAGAGAAGCTGTTTCTCCCCACATGGTAAGTCATCCAAATACTAATAAATATGTATTTTTTTCTAGATTTTTATAGTCTATTCCACTAGTCTGTCTGACCACTCTGACAACAATAATGTAATTGATGAATTGAATTGAAACCAAGACATAGATGATGTATTTGTCTTAGTGTTTACATGATGCTGATTATGTAATTCTTTATTAGACAGTTGATTTTGAATTAAATAGCCTTATTAAAGATGGTTTAATGAAATTATATGTAAATTGGAATTTTGTCAATTGAATAACAGATTTTCTTTGATTTACAATATAATTTTTGGTTGTTGAATGACAGTGATGGTATGTGCGTGGGAAACTATCAGTTTTGATGATCCAGTCAAAAGGAGGTTTACGGCCATAAACAAAACACATTTGAGGTAGTGCCAATGTTCAATGAATTGGTCTGAATTTCACCTGCTACTTGTCAAAGAGTTTTGTTTCTGTGACATTCTCATGGTGAAATTTGAAGCTAATAATTAACTCCCTGGGTTAACCAGACTGAATGGCTGGAAGCAGCAAACCCTTGTGTCTGAGACACAATGCGGCAGTGTTTGAGACACCAAGCACAGTGTTATTCATAGCAAGAGGGACTCCTGTGCTTGAATCCTGCAGATGAGGCCAAATGTTTTGAGCTGTTGCATGGTTACAGGGCAGCCCAGGGGAATGTGTTGTTCATTGTTGAGCCACCGCAGAATTTTCCTCATCTGAAATGGAATTGAAGTAACCACGAATAAGAGTGGACTGACTCTGACTCTGGGGAGTGATCTGAACAGGGGATACTGGAAAGCAGAAACCTGTGTTTTCCTGATTCCAAACGTGGATAAATATAGAGAAAGCAGTTTGCATAATATTACCATAGAATTTTCATTTTTGTTCACCAAAGTACATAAGAAAATAGTTTTGTAAATATTTAAAAACACTTTTATTATGTTACTATCTACTTATTTACTCCCTACTTTTTCTAAAAGAATTTGAGGTGTTTGTAAAAATATATGCAATATAATAAGTTTTATTTTGTAAGCTAATGATATTGGGGCAAAAAGAAAGTAAGGATCAGATAGAAAGATAAAGGCAAGGTGGGGTTAAATACATAGAAATTACTGCTCTTTTTATCCTTTAATATTTGTAGTTGCAATTGCTTCACAATTGACTCTGAATTTTATCAGGCCTAGAGAAAGAGGTGAAGATGATGAATCTTTTTCTTTTTAAAATTCATCTCTTGTCTTCCCACTGTTTTATCTTAAACTCTGTTTTTGACTTGACCCTGCTTGCTCTTAAAGATCTGTGGTCTGATGGAAATTACTTTATTACATACTGTCGCTTTTACTATAAACCCTTCTCAAAACTTTCTTCCATTCTGGTTCTCCCCAATATGATTGAACAAATCCAGCCAGTGCTCAGAAATTTCTTGCCTATGTAGATATGAAATCTCCTCCCTGTAACTCTACCCATGGTATTTGTTTGTCTCCTAGAATCACACAAAGCAATTCTTTCCTAGTTTTTCTCTTTAAGTGGCTGTTCTTCATGTATTTAAGACAACTCTCATGCCTCATGTTAGCCTTCCCCCGGATAAATATGCAGTCAGGGGAAAAAAAAAGAAAAAAGACTGAAATATGCTTACAGGATCCAGAAAAAGCCTCAAAAGAGCAAATCTAAGAGTTATTCACTTTAAGAAAGAGGTAGAGAAAGAGATTGGAATAGAAAGTTTATTCAAGGAAATAATAGAGAAATTTCCAAACCTAGAGAAAGATATGAATATCCAGATATGAGAACTTCAAAGAATACCAAGTAGATTCAACCCAAATAAGGCTACCTTCCAGGAATATAATAATCAAATTCTCAGAGATCAAGGACAAAGAAAGGATACAAAAACCAAGATGAGAAAAGAAGCAAGTAATATGACTGGGTGCAGTGGCTCATGCCTGTTATCGTAGCACTTTGGGAGGCCGAGGTGGGAGGATCATTTGAGCTCAGAAGTGCAAGACCAGCTTAAGCAAGAGCGAGACCCTGTCTCTACAAAAAATAGAAAAGTTAGCAGGGCATTGTGGCATGCACCTGTAGTCCTAGCTGCTTGGGAGGCTGAGGCAGGAGGATCACTGGAGCCCAGGCACTGGAAGTTGCAGTGAGCTATGATGATGCCATGCACTCTAGCCCAGGCAACAAAGAGAGACGCTGTCTCCAAAACTAAATAAAACAAAACAAGGCAACAACAACAAACCCCCAAACAAAAACAAAACAAAAAACCCCCAAAAAACAGAAAAGAAGGAAATGATATAATATATAAAGGAGCCCTGATACATCTGGCAGTACAGTAGACTTATCAGCAGAAACCTTACAGGGCATAAGGGAGTAGGGTGACAGATTCAAAGTGATGAAGAAAAAAAACTTACAACCAAGTGTACTATAGCCAGCAAAGCTATCCTTCAAACACATAGGAGAAATAATGACCTTCCCAGACAAATAAAAGCTGAAGAATTCATCCCCATCAGACCTGTCTTACAAAAATTGCATGCTAAAGGATGTTCTTCAATCTCAAACAGATGGGCACTAATGTGCAAGAAGAAATCATCAGAAGGTATAAAACTCACTGGTAAAATTCAGTACACAAATTCAGAATACTCTAAAACTGTCATTGTGGTTTGTAAATCACTCATATCTTTAGTATAAAGACTAAAAGACAAATATATCAAAAATAATAATGACTACAACAATTTGTTGATATAGACAATATAAAAAGATATAAATAGAAACAACAAAAAGTCAAAAATGGCAGGGGAGATGAAGTTAAAGTGTAGTTATTTTTGCTTGTTGTTTGTTTTCTTTTCTTTATGATCCAAGTTAAGATGCCATCAGTTTAAAATAATTTGTTATAACTATGTTTTTTGTAAACCACATGATAACCACAAAGCAAAAATCTATAATAGATTCACTAAAAATAAAAAGCAAGAAATTAAAACATACTACCAGAAAAAATCACTTGTCTACAGTAGAAGACAGTACGAAAGGAAGACAGGAAGAGAGAACATATATATGAACCATAAAACAAACAACAAAATGGCAGTAGTAACTCTTTACCTGTCAATAATAACATTGAATGTAAATAGACCAGATTCTCCAATTTGGTCAACTACTTCTCTGGAGTAGCTGAATGGATTTAAACAAAACAAAACAAAACAAAACAAAACAGTAGACCCAAATATATGTTGCCTACATGAAGCTCACTTAACCTATAAAGACACACAGACTGAAGGTAAAGGTATGGAAAAAGAAATCCCATGCAAATGGAAACCATAAAAGAGCAGGAGTAGCTATACTTCTATCAGATAAAACAGATTTCAGGTCAGAAATTAAAAAAAAAACACAAAGAGGTCATTATATAATGATAAAGTGGTCAATCTAGCAAGAGGATATAACAATTATAAATAGATATGCAACTAATATTGAAGCACCCAAACATGTAAAGTTAATATTATTAGATCTAAAGGGAGAGATAAACTGCTATACAATAATAGTGGGGGATTTTAGTAGCCTAAGTTAAGCAATGGACAAATTATCCAGACAGAAAATCAACAAAGAAACATCTGAAATAAACTACATTCTAGACTAAAATGGACCTAACTGAAATTTACAGAACATTTCCTCCAACTGCTACAAAAGACACATTCTTCTCATCAGCACATGGAACATTCTCCAGGATAGACCATATATTCGGTCACAAAACAAGTCTTAACTAAATGAAAATAATCAAAACATCATATCAAGTATCTTTTTTGACCACAGTGGAATAAGGCTAGAAATAAATAATATAATAAAAGAAACTTTGGTAACTGTAAAAATACATGGAAAGTAAACAACATGCTCCTGAATTAGTAATGGATCTACGTAGAAATTAAGAAGGAAATTTAAAATTTAAAAAATTTAAATTAAAAAAATTCTTGAAACAAATGGAAATGGGAATATAACATAAAAAAAACCTATAGGGTACAGCAATAGCAGTGTTAAAAGTATATTTACAGCAATAAACACATACATCAAAAAAATAGAAAGATTTAAAATAAACAACCTAACAATGTACCTCAAGGAACTAGAAAATCAAGAACAAATGAAATCCCAAATTAGTAGAAGGAAACAAATAATAAAGATCAAAGCAGAACTAAATAAAATAGAGACTTAAAAATACAAACAAACAAACAAAAAATTGGTGTTAATGAAAAGATAAAAAAATACATAAACTGCTAGCTAGATGAATCAAGAAAAAAGAGAAAAGACCCAAATAAATAAAATCAGGGACAACAAAGGAGACATTACCATGGATACCACAGAGATTTAAATAATCATTAGAGCCTATATGCCAATAGATTGGAAAAGCTAGAAGAAATGGATAAATTCCATATACATACAACTTACTGAGATTGAACCATGAAAAACTAAATTTGATCATTGCCCATTATATGCTTGTATCAAAATATCAAATGTATCTCATAAATACACAATATTATGTATCCATAAAATTTTAAAAATTAAATTAAAAACTTTAAAGACAAATAATCCAATTAAAAATGAGCAAAGAACATGAATAGATCTTTCTCCAAAGAAAATATACAAGTGGCCAATAAGAACATGAAAAGATGCTCACAATACCATTAGCCATCAAGGTAATATAAATCAAAACATAGCGAGATACCACTTCACACTCACTAGGATGGCTACAATAAAAAACACTTAAGTGTTGTTGGGAATGTGCAGAAATTGAAAACCTCATTCACTGCAGGTGGGAATTCTGGTACAGGTTCTTTGGAAAATGTTTTGGCAGTTTCTTAAAAGTTCAATATACATTTAACCATATGCCCTATCCAGCAGTTCTACTTCTAGGTATACTCTCAAGAGAATTAAAAATATATACCTACACAAAAACTTGTGTATGGTTGTTCATAGCAACATTATTCATAATAGTGAAAAAGAAACAACTCAAATATCCATCAACTGATGAGTAGGTAATAAAATGTTATAAATCCATATAATGGAACATTTTTCTGCAATATAAAGGAATAAAGTACTGATATAACATGGATGGGCCTTGCAAACTTTATGCTAAGTCAAAGAACCTCATCACAGAAGATCATACATTGTACGATTCCATTTATGTAAAATGTCCAGAATAGGCAAATTTATATAGACAGAATGTAGATTAGCGGTTGCCTAATTCTGGGGGAATGTGAAGAATGAGGGTTACTGTTAAAGGACGTGGGGTTTCTTTGGAAGCATGGTAAAAATGTTCTAACATTGATTATGGTGTTGGTTGCACAAGTCTGTGAAAATACTTGAAAACCTCTGAATTGTACACTTTAAATGGGTGAGTTGTATGGTATGTGGTTTATGTGTCCATAAAACTGTTCAAAAAGAAAATAAATATAGAGGGCTTATAGCCAACACTTGTAGAACATTTATGTACAAAGCGTTGGTGCCTCCAGTATCTCATGGGCTTTTATAGCAATCCTGGGAAGAGGGTAGTATTGCTGGCCATGTTGCAGAAAATAAGGCCTAAAGACTTGAAGTGATTGACCCATGACATTGGCTGGTTTGTAGTAGAGCCAGGAGAGGCTGGCCTCCACCCCCTGAGGCCAGGCTTATTGTTCTTTCCAATATACTAGTTCCCTCCCCTCCAAGTTGTCTGTCACTCATTATTTACTTTGCCTCAATTGCTGTATTTAGGGAATCATAAATAAGTCTGATTTTGTGCCAGGCACCATTCTAAGTCCTTCATGTATATTAAGTAATTAAATCCTTATCACAACTCTCTGAAGAAAGTGCCACTTTGACTCCATTTGCAGATGAGGAAAGGGCAATATGGAGATTAACTTCCCCAGATCCCATAGTTAGTAAGTGGCAAAGCTAGGATTTGCATCCCAGGGAGTCTGGCTCCAGACCTTATTGCTCTTAAACCTTCACACTCCACAGAGAGGGTCTCTTCCTTTGAGAATCGCATCTCAGGACCTCAATCTCAATTGTAAAAAGAGATGAAGAGAGCTGCTCTATCTGGTTATGCTGAGAGCTGATCCCTGCACCCTGCCTGAGTGTCGCCTTGGGTTCCCCAGCACTAGCGCCAAAGGTGAGTAGTAGCGGTCAGTCAATGACTTCTTTGCCCTAAGCTCAGCCAGGAGCAGTGTTTGCTCTTCAGTAACTAAACAAATCCTTCCTCTGTCATGTAAGGAGGTTGGGATGAGGTAGGCAGAGGAGAGGAAGAGCTGCAGAGTTTGTATGTATTCAGTCTTAGGAAATCACACGCCACTGAAGGAGACTGAACAAGAATTCTTTCTCACTACACACACACACACACACACACACACATACACACACGCGATGTGCTGACAGCAATACCACAGTCCTCAGTGTCTCACTGCTGACACAGCCGCAGTGTTGCACGTTATTTTACATCCTGGCTCTCTGGGTTCTGTGTCAATGGGGCAGCCCACAGCCAGTTCCTGGACCTGTCTTTCTGGTTGGTTGTTTAGAAAAGACTTAAGGGTGCAATATAGTGCTTCTCTTGTGCCTTTCAGTCTCTATTTACAAACCTGTATGTCAAGTGCAATCAAGAGTCTTACCAGGCCACATGAGCTTCTCTCCCTCCACAGTGTCTGTACCTGGCTCTCTTGGGGAAGACCCGGCCACTCTTGTATTTGCTTTGAGGAGAGGAGCTGGGTTGTTTAGTTTCACAATCCATTAGGACACTCAAAGAGTTAAGCAAACAGCTCTAGGGTTGGAGTGGAGGAATCTGTGGTTTCCTGGTGCTGACGTGGGAGAGCAGGGCTGGACCCACCTGCATGAGGGCTGTCATGCTTACTCCCGCGGGGTAATTAAATCCAGGAACTGTGCAGGTTATTATTCAGGGCACGGTACATAGCTGCATAAAGATTAATAATGACCATGCTTTTAAGAGCTCCTCTTAGGAAACAAGTCTTAGTTTCTGTATAATTTGGAGCTTCTGCAATTTATCCTCCCCTGGGCAATACTTGGTTGTGTCCTATTTACTCTTTATTTTATTTTGAATACAACTTAAATCTTAATTCTGATTTTATTTTAGAAAAAAAGGTTATAAGTGCTCTGTACTGAAAATTAAGAATAGCTTACAAATGGTGGTAGAGTAAAAGGACCATTCAGATTTATACTACTTTTAGTGTGTGCTGGTTTATACTGTTCAGTGATTGCAGCTTCCACCATCTTCAATCACTTTTAATTAGCTATTAGAAAACTTTGATCTAAGTTTTAAACCCATTTTTAGCAAATATACAGGATATTATGACATGTATGTGGGGCTTAACTTATCACTACCATGTTTCCTCTCTTTTTCCTAGTTGTCTTCCTTTTTATCTTTTGAAATGTAGATTCAAATGCTTTTTGCAATGATGTTGGGCATAAAGAAATAAAAAGATCATATCATGCATCAATACCATAAACATTTGTTGGAAATCTACCAAATGTCAGGCACTGATTAAAGGACAAAAAGAAGACACAAACTTAACTCCTCCGTACCCTCAAATAGCTCCTGATATTAGGTTGTTTTTTCAAATCTATCTTGTGTTGTTCATTCCCTCCTTCATTTCCATGTTTTTACCTGGGGTAATTTTCCTTCTGTATGAAGAACTTCCTTTAATATTTCTTTTGGTGCAATCTGCTGATGACCAATTCCCTTAGGGTTGATTGTTAACTTTTTGTATAAAACATTCTTATTTCAACAACATTTTTTACTGACTTGACTAATACTTACTTTGATCAATTTAAAGATGTCATTCTATGGTTTTCTAGATTTCATTGTTTTTGTTGGTACTCAACTGTCAATCTAATTCTTGTCCTCTTTTGAAGGTGATCTTCTTTTTCCTCTGGTTGATTTTAAGCTTGTCTCTGTCTTGTTTTTGATCACATTGTGATGTGCCTAGGGCTAATTTTTTTGTTTGAGTTCACCAAAATTCTTGAAAGCCTGAGTTGTTGTCTTTCATCAGTTTTGGATTATCTTTAGCCATTACTTTTTTGAATATTGCTTCAGATTTCATTAATAAAAGAGATCTGAGCAAGGTCCTCATGGAATGAGTGAGGGAGTCTTGTGGAAGGAGTATTCCAGTAATTTCATCTTCAATGCTGACCTTTTAAATTAATTTATAGTGGGATTCACAATAATGTAAGATGTTTTAATTTAAGGAGAATAATCTTCCAAAAGCTTTACTTTGATTTCATTAAT
Organism: Cheirogaleus medius; assembly: GCA_008086735.1. Classification (NCBI taxonomy): domain Eukaryota; kingdom Metazoa; phylum Chordata; class Mammalia; order Primates; family Cheirogaleidae; genus Cheirogaleus; species Cheirogaleus medius. The sequence goes on along the minus strand of VBSM01003204.1, from coordinate 68,492,822 downwards.
TGGATGAAAAAAGGTAACCTTTACTGAAATTGCCTTAAATAATTGTCAATTTTTAGTATGTTATCATGTTAAAATAAAACTGGCATCATTTAAATATTATCACTTTGGTTTTCTTACATGTATAGGAAACCTTGGGCTCAAAAATGAACTAAATTAATTTTTAAAAGCAGTAATATGAAAATTCATGCCTCTCAGATGATATTTAAAGATACTTTTTGTAGTTGCAGGTTCTGAATCATCGCCAGGTATGGGCTTCTTGCAATAACTGTTAAATTAACCTTGAATTAAGTGCTGATGTTTCTTCAGCAGATTTGTGTTTTCTGGTTTTCACGTGGTCACTTATATCACTACAGCCCCATGATGGATGGTAAATGTCAACCTTTTGTAAAACTTACACTTTAATTGTCAAATATTTTTAGACCAATAAATTCAGTGCTTAATTTTTCATTAAACATGTGCTTTCATTTTTCAACTCATTGTGGCTGAAAGGATTTATTGCAAAAATTAAAGGTATGTTATCAACAATAAAGTAAATAAGTAATTGCAGATTTATAACATGCAGTAAATGACAAGATCTCTTTTGCTTAATCCATTTCCTGTTGCTATAACAAAATATCACAAACTAGGTAATCCATAAAGAAAAGAAGTTTAATACATTAACTGCCATGTGAGTTGTATTTAACTCATGCTAGTTTTGAGCCCAGATCCTTGTGAAGCATATGCAACTCTCACACATCTTTTTACCTTGGAAGCCATGTGGTGTGCAGGCAACTCATGCTGTCATGCTGTAGCATATGTGTTATGTGATGAGTGGCCCCCTGGGCAAAACCCTGCAGTTGGTTCATGAAAATTTTACTTCTTGGTTTTTTTTTAATTGGAGAAAAAGATATAAATTTATTTAACATGTATACCCAGGAGCCTTCAGAATGAAAACTCAACTTTGATGTTCTTATTGTTACAATTAATATTGACAATTTAATTGCATATAACTCACAGAAAACAATAAAAAATAAACTTTTCATTAAATCAGAAAGGATTGGTTTGTTTTTGAAGGTTTTATTCTAGTTTCATAATAAAACACTGTGGCCCCATGGAAAGAAATTTTTTTCTAGTGTGTCAGTCAATGTGTTAATTAGCTTACAGTTCTAGGGCTGGGGAGTCCAAAACATGGTTCTGGTATCTGATAAAGACCTTCTTGCTATGTCATAACATGGCAGAGGGCATCACATGGCAAGAGGGCAAGAGCAAGAGAGCCAGAGAGAGATTGCTCTTATAACAAAGCCACTCCTGTGATAACAAACCCACTCCATAATAGCAACATTAGTTCATTCATAAAGTCAGAGCCCTCATTAATCCATTCATGTGGTCAGAGGGATTAAGTTTTTAACACACAAACTTTTAAAGGACACATACAAACCATAGCACTCTGTCACAAGAACATTCAGACTAATCTATTTGTAGAACTACTAAATCTCTATTTCCCACATACTTTTCACACACAACCAACCTATAATTTATATTTCCTACGTACCTTACTGACCAGCTGCCTGCATCTTTGTGCATCTCGCAGGCCATGGTGGCAATGCATAACAAAACTGGCTGATATGCTGAGTGGCCAGCTGCAGCAGTAGCTGCCAATAGATTTCCTACTACTGCTTCTCACTAGAAAGAGTTAGCCGTCTCTTGTTTCCAGGTCATTTTTTTTATTAAAACAAGCAAATATCCTGCAGGCCATAGATGAGAAGGAGGCATTAGTTATAATTCATCAGGAAATGGTTGGAAAAAGAGGGATAAGTGATTTCTAATGTATCCACATGTCAAAGTGAACTCTGTTTATTGCCCATGCATCTTACATATTAATACTAGACAAGACCATGTCAGGAAGGATGTATGGAGTACAAAGTGGAGGTCTTGCTAACTCAGTCCAACTTAGCATAACTAAAATCATAATGACAATGCTTCCTATAAAAATGAAAAATACAGGACAAATGCTAAATTAGATTGGATGCTGCTCAGACCATAGGCACGGCCCAGGATTGTCTTGTGCAAGCCAGGAAGGTTCTGGACAAACTGGGAAGGATGGTCACCCCACTTTAGTCAAGGAGGCAGTTAGATAAGTGAGTTCAGAGTTCCTGGGAAGCATCTGTTCCAGATCTACACATTTGGGAGTCATCAGTAAGTAGATCGTACTTAAAGTCATGAGATTGGATGGGGCCACCAAAGAGAGTGAGTGTCATTGGGAAGAGGAGAGGCCCAAGATCTATGCCCTGGGCATGCCAGCATGGGATGGGGAAAGGAGATGAGGAACCAGCAGAGACTGGAAGTTGAAACTCACATTTCAGAATGTCACTTATAAGGTTGCAAAGAATGCTTAGATAACCAGAGTATTCACTGAGTGCTTGCTATCTGCTAGGAGCTTTCACAGCTTCAGGGTGTTCCTGAAGAGGTTGAAATTAAATGGCTATGGGCCTGAGCAGGGAATGTAAACCCCTGATGCAGGTCAGTACAAGACCAGAAAGAGGAGTATGTGTGTGCCGGAGAGCAGAAGTCATACTTCTTCTAAAGGAATTAAACAAAAATACTTTTCATAATTTTGTGAGATGAGGAAATTATGTCTGTAAGCCAGATATGGCACATGGGCCATTAATATGTGACACCTGCTATCTATGAACTCTTGAAAAGATGTATTATTCCTATGTTTCCATGCAGGATAAAGGAGTATCAGGGCCACATAACTATTAAGTGGCAGATCAAGGATGGGCTGCAGAGCCAGCATTCTTTTCACTGCACCAAACCACTGTTGCAGAATTTCTGAAACCCAATCATGCTGGCAGTTGACTGTGGAATCTGAGCATGAAGTTGGCTCCATCTCAGATGACTGTTGAGGTGAACAAATAAAGGGGAGAAAATTATGTTTTGTTTGTTCCAGAATATTCTCATTAGTACTTTTTTATTTCCATCCTACCCCATTCAAGCTTTAAATGTAAAATGAAGAAGCTTTATATATTTTTCACTAGAAGTCCCTTATTTTTGAAGTCTGGGGAAATGTATAGAACTCAAACGCAGAAGGAAGAAAAAGGGTCACAGAACATCCGGGTATCTTAAGGGCCGTCAAGTACATTCAGGGCTCCCTTAACGTGACTCTGGAAGACTGGATGGCCCCAGCATGCTGCCCAGTGTTCCTGCAGACAATTGCCTTTTCCTTTCTTTCCTTTCTGGTTTACCTTTGGATTCAAGCGGCCTGTTCATACCAGGTGGCACCAGTGTGCTCTCTTGGCTGTGCCTCTTGCTTTTCTTGCTAACCCACAAGGGGCAGTGGAAGGACTGACTGAGTCAGCAGGCTGGCGTGCAGTGCCAGACTTTGCCACCTGCTGTCTGTGTGACCTTGGGGCAAGTCACACAGCTTTTCTGGGCTTCATGTTATATTTTTTAAATTCTAAAATGGAAATGAAAATACCTTCCCTCATCACTTCCTTAGGTGGTCGTAAACCTACAATGAAGTATTTGTGATTTCATGTACATGAGAACACGTTATTAACTCAATGAGTGTCAGGATTCTTATTTTAAAAGCAAGTGGGGGGAAATGGTATGCTGGTGTGGAGAGAGGAAAGGCAGGCTTTAAAAACACTGGATTGCGAGCAAGGAAATCTCCACAGAGTAGAAAGAGGGATGGCCAACTTAGATAGATGACTTGTGAAAATCATGCTCTGACTCTTTGTGCTTTGAAAGTTCCTGCCTTTTGAGTGTTTCGGAGGCAATCTATGTGTACCCAGGGGCGGGAACATGATGTGAGGGCAGGGAAAGGGAGAGGACCAGCATCCTGCCCAGCTGTGGGTTTTCCCACTGGGACTCTCATGCAGAGGTGGAGCCAGTGCTCAGAGCACCTGGCCTGTCTGAAATTAACGTGGCTGAAAATAAGGACTGTAAATGGTGCTTTCAGTGCTGGGGAAAAAGGGCTCTAGGAAGGTGCAAACTTTCAAATGGGACCTTATGGGCAAATAGATAAAGCCAAGGGGCTGAATGAAGGAAGGTGTCACTCAGTCAATTTGCAGAAGACTGTGTAGTTCATGTGACTTTCCACGCACCTTCTCTCCTTTCCTCCTAGCAGTAACACTATGCAAACAGGGCAGGTATGATTGTCCTCATTTTTTAACTAAGGAATCTGAGGCCACGGTGATGCAACGAGCTGGTAAGTGGCAGAATGTACACTAGAACCTGGGTCTACTATCTTAGTCTACTCTTTATCCTCCAGTTATCTGGGGTCCATATTTGCCAAGGCCCAGGGGAGTTAAGCAACTTCTAAAAGATCACACAGCAGTAAGTAGCAGAATTAAGACTCTTATCCGGATGTTCAGACTCTGTACCCTGTGCACTCTCCACTATTCCATGCAGCCTCCAGAATGGGGAGTGGAGATGTTATCTGACAACTTTCAGGCACTCAGCAGGTGCCTACCATACCTACTGGGGAATATGCCACAGGACCCTCACTGTATGGTTAGGTGTTGCTTTTGGAGTTTCATCTTTTTATTTCCCTTTTTAAGGCCTCTTGATTCTGAGGACTAGAAGAGATTATCTGAAGAAGAGAAACTGTTAAACAGCCTCATACCACATGTCTGGTGTAAGAACTCTGTGGCCAGGGGCTGGAATTTGAGATTCTTTGACAAGTAGCTGAATTACTGTGTTGGAGCAGAAAGAGTGCCGTGATTTCAGGGGAAGTGTAGAGGCAGCTCAGGGGCCCCACGATGGAGAAACAAAGGAAAAAGGGCCTGGTAACTTGCAAGGTGTGTGGACCTTCTTTGAAGTTTCGATAGCACTAGAGATGGTCTTCTTAAACTCAGTGACAATTTTGTAGTGCCTTGGAAAATATATGGTAAATGTTGGGTTTCCTTGAATGTGTAGGGAACAAAAAATTTCTAATAAGGAGCAACATTTAAAATAAAAAGGAAATGTCTTTAATGAAGTAGATACTATTTAATAAATGCCTTATCATGGGAAGAGCAGTAGGTCCCAAGTTGAGAGAGAGAGGAAGAGAAAGCGAGAGAGAGAGAGAGAGAGAGAGAGGATGAGAGAAGGAGATCAAGAGTGAATATGGATATACTCGGTGTGTGAGGGAAGTGGTGATGTTAACAATACATCTTAAGAGAAAGGATTGATGGGACCTGCTAAACTATATCTTAACTAAAGTCATTATGGTTGAGTTAGAATTGATCAAACTTATTTCTAATTTCTATCTTATTTTATATTACATAGAAAGCTCTGCAAAGACAAGTTTTCTCAAGCCATTCTTTATGGCAAAATTAAGCAGCATGGAGCATTCCATTAAGCCAGAGTAGAAAATATTGGTCCACCAAATTCTCCAATGACACGTTTTACTTTGTTATGGATGCAGAGTTACCAACTGCCATAGAAGAGGTGTATGTGGCTGGTATCTCTTTGTTACAGGGCACTATCAACACTGAGAGATTGATGGGAAATAAATAAGTAGGGTTTCTGAGTTAGGCTTCAGTTATAGTTTCCTGCGTGTGTGTGTGTGTGTGTGTGCGTATATATTCAAAGAATCAAGTAGCCTTCATTGATAATTTTCAGCATGTTAGAACATGATTGTGGAATTCCCAGGAGGGAATCATGTGGCACTTTTAAAGAAAGAAGTCTGGGGAAAAAAACATTCAAAGAATCTTTATTTTAGTTCTGCACGTGAAGAAAAACAAAGGACCTATGGGGCAGAGCAGTGGCCTGGGAGGGGGAAGGTGTATGTCAAATCCTGGCTCCCTTCACCGAAGTGTAGGCCCTTTCTCAACCAACCCGGGGTTCCTTGGAACTAGGGGCTGAAAGAACAGATATGGCCCCTTCCAGCTCTTCATTTTTGAACGTGTGATTCATTCTCATGAATGAAGGGCAAAATGTTAATTATTCAGGAATTGGTCATCCTTTCTGTAAAATTTTAGAACTGAAAGAAGCCTTTTAGACCAATCTCAGGTTGGTTAAACGATTTCATTAAGGCTGTGCATTTAGTTTTTCCTAGAGCTGAGCCAAGGTCCAGGTCATTGATTCCTAGCCTGGTGTTCATTCTATTTCGTATGACTTTTTATCACCTTGCAATTACTGAGTGTGTATCATGTGGGAGATCCTGTGGCCAGGCACTGGGGATATCAGAAGGCATAGAGTCCAGTCATGTTCTCAAGGAGCTCATGGCCTAACTGGAGAGGGAAGACACCTGCCTGGGGGGACAATGACCAATGCCAGCACAGGCAGCCTCTCTTTTGTCCTTGCAATACCCTCCCCTTTTGCTTAGAGATGCTGTTTTCTGGGCTTTCTTCTACATCTCTGGCAGCCTTCCTGGATTTCCTGGAAGCCATGCTTAAATTAAAAAATCATCTATTTCTAGAGAAAAAAAATTGTCTCCATCACTCCTTCACATCTCTTGCTCTTTAGGTATGAACTCCAGCTGTCAGAGACTGATTGATGTGTGTAGGCAATTTTTCCCTGGCATGGCAGAGTGATAAGCCCTCGTGTTACTTTTTAAGATCTCCAGAGGTTTTAGGAAGGATGGTTCCTTCTTAAAATGCAGTTAGATTAAGTTGCTACATGCACATAATTAAGCCAAAAAATAATCCTGGCTCTACTAACTCGCTTTGGGAAAGTGATTTAACCATTCAGTTCCTTGGTTTGCTGGTTGAAAAATGGAGATAATATTTGCCAACCTCTCTTCAATGTTAGAGTTCATTAAGGTTTAGAACCATTCTACAACCCTCTCTCCCAAGGCAGTTGCATTCATTCCTCTGGCTTACGTCCCCATCCACACACCAACAAGTCCACTATCTACCTGATGCCCCATCTAGAAAGCTGGGGGCTAACATGGCCTCATTCCTGTCCCCACCTGGGTATTCAATCAGTCACTAAGTCATACCACCTAAATTTCCCTGAAGCCTATTTTCCCTGGTTAGCCCTCCATTTTCTCTCCCATGGGTTTACCTCCTAACACAGAGATCCTCAACCTATGGTGAATTGTATGATTATTTCATTATATATTACAATGTAACAATAATAATAGAAATAAAGTGCACAATAAATGTAATGCTCTTGAATCATCCCCAAACCATCCCCCACCCCATCCCTAGTCCATGAAAAAAATTGTCTTCCATAAAAACGGTCCCTGGTGCCAAAAAGGTTTGGGACCACTGTCCTAACAGGCCTCCTCAAAATGCCTTGCTTGCTCCTTCAATTCATTCTCCACACCAGTGGTATCTCAAGGGCTGGTTTTGGGGAGAGATCTGCCCAGGGTGCAGTCAGGAAGGAGTGCATTGCCTATAAATAATTTAAAAGCAATAATAAAACCTATTAAAAGTCAGTCTGTTTTTTATTATCACTACGCACTGCCAATTCTAAAAAGTTTCAGCAATAGAAGTACTAATCCTTGAAAAAAATCTTGTATGGTCTAAGTCCTATACAATTACTGCAGTTGCCATTGAGTTTTAATAATTAATATACAAGCTTCAAATCAGCTCATTTTTAATACTGACCCTTTAATACATATTGTATTCTACATGAAAATTAACTTGGAGAGCTCCCAGTTAAAACAGTGAGCCGCTGACATACATGATATGTTCATATGGAGAGTTAAGTTCCTGACAATTTCACGATTAGAGAAGGTTACTTTGGTTGGAGTTCGTGACTCTGATTCTCCTGGAACTACACATTCAAGCATTTAAAAGGCAGCTCCAAAAACAAACAATGATAGTGCAGTGATTACAGAGAGGAAGAAACAGAACTTGAACCGTTTTATTTCATTATTCTATGTGACTACAGAGACTTTATATTTTTAAAATTCATTACAGTGAAACTTTGAGGTATAATATCTTTGGTATGTACACATTTTTGTTCATACATGAAATGATTTACTAAATTTAAATAATGCCTTTAAAATTGAAAGTATTCTTTTAAAAGGTATTGTTTTAAAACTAAACAATTCAAGAAAATAATTATTACTGAAAATAATGTGTTCTTGTGGCATAATAAGAAATATATATTTGGTCTTTGTTTCCCATTCCTGACACAGAGCTCCTAAGTCCCTTGAAATTTTCAGAGTGATAGGAGTGTCTTTTGTTCTAATGAGATGACTCTTGCGGGGAGGGGTGCCTGGATAGCTTCATCATAGGGTGGATGTCAGAAAGATCAAATTTTGATTGGGAGTCTGAAACTTTCAGTCTTATTGTCCAAACTCCAGGGAGGTGAGAGGGGCTGGAGGATGAGTTAATAATATGCATACATGATGAAAACTCCATAAAACCCCTGAACAATAGGGTTCAGAGAGCTCTGTGTTTGGGGGGGTGGCATCGAGAGAGGGCTCCACGCCCCCGGCGCCATACCCGGCCCTGTGCATCCCATCCATTTGGCTGTTCCTGAGTTGTATCTTTTACAATTAACTGGGAATAGTAAGTAAAGTGCTTTCCCAGTCCTGTGAGTCATTTTAGCAAATTATTAAACTTAAGGGGAGGTTTGTGCGAACCCTTTATTTGTAGCCAAGTCGGACAGAAGTGTGGGTAACCTGAGGACGTGGTACCTGCAGCTGGTGTCTGGAGTGTGGCCGGCTGTGGGCTGGCCCTTCAGCCTGTGCAGGCTGGTGCTGAGTCAGAATGGAATTGAACTGCAGGACACCTGGTTGCTTTCGAAGAATCGGAGATCTGGTCCTTGGTGTGGCAACTCTCACACCTTTGGTGTTACCAGTGTTGTGAGTGAAAACAGCTCATTGCCCGACAGAGGAGGGGGGTGTTAAAGATGATCTGCTCTGCTTGGCTGTGGAGTACCTGACACAGTGGTTAAGTACCGTGGCGCTCTGTCACAGCTTTGTCTGGGAGCCAGAGCGATCTTTTTAAAAACTCAAGTCTGATCCTTGCCTCATACCTTTGGGTCCAAGCCCTCATGGTGGCCTGCCAGGCCGTGTGCAATCTGACCTCTGCCCACCTCACTGCCTCATCTTGGGTTGCTCCTTCCTCACTGTCACACCAGCCTTTATTCACTTCTCCATGCCAAGCCCCCGCCTGCCTCCATGCCTTCTCACACACTGTTCCCTTTGCTGAAACAATCTCCCAGTGCCACGCTCCCCTTTGCCATGTGAATTCCCATCCTCCTTCGCTCCGCAGCGTAAATGTCTCTTCCTGCAGGAAGCCTCCCCTAGCTCCCTACGTAGACCTCGTGCAGTCTCCCAGCATGCTGCATTTCTGCAGTACTTATCAGGCTCACTGATCACCTGGCCATTTGATGGATGTCAGCCTTCTCCAGCCAGACTCTGAGCTGCCTGAGGGCAGGCACGTGTCTATACGGCCACACTGCCACCAGGACTTGAATGCCTGCCACAAGGTGGTGCTCAGTAACCTTTGTGGCCAATGAGAGAACACCCTCAAGCAGGCCTTTTCCTGGAGGGGTTGTCAAAGGGAGTTCCTTAAGGTCCATGTTTTTTTTGTTTTTCCAGTCTCCAGATCACAGAATGCCACGTCTTGGAGGATGACTGGCTGGCTGCTCTGGCTCGCTGCAACGCTGCCACGGTGCCCTCCAGGCTGTCACAGAACAGGGCTGAGGAGATGCAGCAGGGATGCAATGCAGGCATGTCCTTCCGGTACTCAGCACATGTGTTAGGAACACCAGGTTCGAGTGTCTGTTGTGCGATAACATATCAATATGCTGAAATAGCGGCAGTTGCAGGAGAGAGTTTATTAATCATAAGGCAACCGAACAAGGAGATGAGAGGAAACCTCCAATCTGCTCTCCTGAGGATTTGGGGGCTGGGGTTTTTAGGGAGTTCTGACAGACAGGGGGCTGAGGGGCTGGGGTCGCTGACTGGTTAGGGCATGGGAGATGGAGTCACCCATTGGAATCCAGGACCTGGAAAACATCTCAAATGGAAAACTTGAGGTTTCTTAACATTAAGGAGGTTATCTATAGAAACAATGAAGGAGAGTTAGGACCTTGTGATGGGACTGTATGACTTTTAAGCAATAAGCAACACTAAGGAAAAGGGCTAAAGAGCACGCTGGTTGGTGCTTGGTGTTTCTATTCAAAGTCTGTATTTGATTATTCTTAAAGCTTAATATTTTATTTTTATGAGGATGGTTTCACACCTGCTAGAACACTTCTGCTCTGCCCACGCACAGGAGTTATATGGATTGGATTCTAGTGGCCTTCTCCCTACCTTCCCCCTGGGTCCCCATACGACAATATCGCCTTAGCATGGGAGCGTATACAAATGCATTTAATGGACACTACATTCACTGGGCTGGAGCAATTAAGATAATATAAAAAGATAACCTTTGAGGAGGCTCACTCTAGCCAGTGTTGCATTAGTCTCCAAGGGCTGCTGTAACAAAGAACCACACACTGTGTTTAAACATCAGAAACTATTGTCTCACAGTTCTGTGGGCTAGAACCTGAGGTCGAGGTGCTGGCAGGGTTGGTTTCTTCTGAGTGCTGTGAGAGAGAATCTCTTCTATACTTCTCTACCACCTGTTGGTGATGTGTTGGAAATCTTTGGCATCCTTTAGCTTGTAAATCATCACCCTAGTCTCTGCCTTCATCTTCACATGATGTTCTCCATGTGCGTGTATGTGTATGTGTGCATGTGTGTGTCTGTACCTAAATGTTCCCTTTTTATAAGCATACCAGTTATACTGGGTTAGGAACTCACCCTACTCCAACATGATCCCATCTTAGCTCATCACATCTGCAGTACCCTATTCTCTAAAAACGTCACATGCTGAGGCACTGGGAGTTAGGACTTCAAAATATGAATTTTGGGAAATCACAATTTAACCCATAACATGGCCTTTTAATATATGATCAGGAGGAGGCAGAGCAAGATGGTGGACGAGAAACACTGCCAGATAGAGCGTCTCTGCAGAA
>VBSM01003204.1:68466219-68481829 GCA_008086735.1 Cheirogaleus medius | reverse complement strand
TTTATGTGAATAAAGATACTCAGTAGTTACATTGATGAAAATGAAAAATAAAAAAAAAATAAAAAATAAAAAAAAAATATATGATCAGGCATTTATGCAGGTGAAAAAGCACTTTATAATTATCTGAGCATAGAAGGTAACAATGTTTTACATATAAACTCAAAGTAATTTTTGCACAGTTTTAATATGCACTAATTTTCTTAGAAATGTACCTAGCAGATTATTGAAGAAATGGGGTGCTTTGTTTTGTCTGGAAATTTACCAAGAGTTGTTTGTGTCTTTAGAAAGTCATGTCATTAACAGCAGCACTGTGCATAGTATTTGTGTCACCAAGACAACACACCTGAAAGCACTCTAAAAATATCAGGATCCTGCTATTGTAAAATGACCTGAAAAATGCTTTTTATTTGGTTACATAACTGTTTTTTCTGAAGTGAAAAGAATAGGATTGCAAAATGTTCTAAGTCAGGTTAATGGATATTTCCTTCTCAAATATTATGGGATATACATATGATATATGTATATGTATACATATGTATATGTATTGAGTTACATATTTGTGGCATCTGGGTGGTACAAAGCATAATCATATTCTAAAACACTTTGAAGAGTCTACTCATACTTTTAAAACTTCTTATTAAGATTGATACCTTTTTGTTAGCCTTACTTGTGTTATTCTCATCCAATTGCTGGGGGCTCTGTCTGCTGTGCCTAATTTTGCTCCGGAAGTTTCAGAAGCCCAACATTTTAATTGTGTCTTCAGTGAAGGGTTTTTAATGGTGGGAAATGTTCCTGGGAGTTTAAATACAATGACAGTTTAAAACAGCAGAGTGTTAAGATCCTTGTTTAGCACATGCACTCACACACATATTAGTTTGAAAATTTCTGACAGAAGCTGTCAAAAAGGGTTTTGAATGTTTGATGAGAGTTTCTAACTTTCATCTGAGTTCACAGATGAACAATTTAGGAGGATAGAGGCTCTCTGCTCTGTTGACATTCACAGATCAATTGATGTGCAAATACTGGATTCTTTCCTGCTGTTGTAACAGACAAATAGCAGCAATTCCACTCTCCAGAATAGTAAAATTATGAAATTATGAAATGCTCACTCAAAAGGTCATGTGTGTATGTGTGTGGGGATGGTAGGGGGGTTAGAAATCTTTTTTATCCAGAGAAACATAGTGCTTGTAGGGTCTAAATACAAGTTTAATTAAGAATAACATTTTTTCATTTAAAAAAAAATCACACTTTTTCAGAGCTGGGAAGACCCTTAGGGATTAGCCTATTCCACCTCTTGGTCATTCCCTTCTTTTCCAAGTGGTTACAGAAATAAACTGAATTGCGGATGTTTGTTCATATTCTTGGACTATCTTGAGGGGTCCTATAGAAAACAGACTTCTTGCATTTTTATACAGGTATCTTGGAGGACCTAACTTGCAAGCCACCAGGTGGCTCCCCGAGGAGTGTCGCCTTCAAGAACTCTTTGCCTTTGCCTTTTTCAGCACTTCATTTGTCTGCTTCAAATATCACAGATTATGAAACTTTAAGGCAGATCATTCTTTGTAACTACATTATCAGTTGTCCTCTTTATGAGGACCCATGAAATCAATTTCTCAAAAAACTCAGACCTATGGATATTTTTCATTCTTCCAAGTAGATATTTTTAAGTTACATGAGATCCTTTTTAATGTTATGCTTAACAATTTTCCTTGGATCTACTATTTATTGAACACCAGTGTCTGCTAGGCACAGTCAATAGACCAACCTTAGAAGTTGTAGTGAGATAGGCTTAAATGATAGCTAATCCAAGTAGCTATCTTTTTCAGCATTGAAATAAATTTTGAGGCCCTACCAAGTAGGAAGAATATGAATGCAGGCTTATCTTCAGTTCTAAGGTCTCTTGAGCTAAATGGCAAAATATCACATTCAATACATATTAAAAGTGGTATATCTTAAAAATATAATACTGAGTGAAATTAATCCAAAATTCTCTCAAGTGGCATAATAACCCCGGATAGGGGTTATAGGCTCAAATCTGACAAATTATGTCACGGTACGACTCAACCAGAGATGTGCATATTTGATTACCTGCTTCTGTAAGTTTTATTGTCTGTGTTAAAGCTATAAACAGGGTTCTGTCCTGCCTGTATTTTGAGGAAGAATTCAGTCTGCATTCCAGTCAATCATTCTTGTTGTCAGGGATATTTTTTTTTGTGCAAACTGAGAAGGCAAGAACTGCAAAGATTGCTTGGAAGGGTAGCTTCAAAATTATTTGAGATAATTTAATTTTTATATTAGTTAGCCCAGACTAATCCTGGAAAGATTTAGAATTAAGACTAGAGATGTTTATGAGAATCAAACCAATGATATTAACATTTGATGTAAAAATCTGTACATATTTGTGTTTTAGGTATTTATAATATTTGTGAGGATTTGGTTTATTAAAGTAACAGGTTATCCTTGTGATTCTAATTTAAAATGTATAATTGACCAAATGATTTACCTTATAAGCCAACATTTGCATTCATGCCACTTTGAGCCTTGTTTGTCTCTTCCTCCATGCTGAATGCTGTAAGAAGTGACTGATGTGTAACTCAGTTTCCCACCAGAAACCAGGCAAATGCTTAATTTCTGGGTGCTTTTTCCTTTTGGGCGCCAGCTGTCTCATTTTCCCTGGATGTACTGTGTACTTTCACACCTGTGTGTGTTTCTTCAAGCTGAACATCTGTTCTCAATACTCACTACCAGTGGTGTATCTGCTTGGAAAAATTCAGCCCATCCTGTAAGGCACAGTGAAAAATGTCACTCTGGCTGACATCTTCCCCCTCCTCCTTCTTTGACCATCAACGATAGAATCATACATCCATCAAGACACAGAGCATGACGTAGGCATGGTGTCTGGTCCATGATGGTCACTTAATACATGTTAAATCGAGCTAATATAATGAGATTAATTGGCATAAATGAAATGTACTAACCAGTTAGATAACAGACCATTCATTGAGTGGCCAGCTCTTATTCAGGATCCCATAAAATCATACAGGACTCTGAGGGATTTAAAAGATAATCTAGTTCTATTTCATATTTTTGTGTTCTATATAGAATTTAATTTGAAGACAGGCTTCTATATCATAAAGCAGCATGAAAGCCACTGATTCTTGATAAACCCCTTTATTTTCAGATGAGTAAACTGAAGATTTTTTACTATAAGAATCTAGATAGCTAATTTGTCTTGAAAAATTAAAAGACCCAGCAACATGAGTTCCCATTCTTAAAAAGTGTCAATCTGCTGGGATCCTCTGGAGTTTGCTGCAGTCCTGACCACTACGATAATTTCTCTGATGCAGAAGCTAAGTATCAAGAACAGCATTCAAACCCAGAAATGATGACTCAGATAATGCACCTGGCCTTCTCCCTTCATTTATGTTACTTGACTGTCGCTGAAAGACAATTGAACTTAAGGTTCCAACCTTTGCAACAGATGTATTTCTCTGAAGTATCATGGGAAAATATTGTTTACAAATCAAACTTTATCCAACATGCAGGTAATTTACTATTCAGAGGCATCAACTGAACTCTCAAAATCTTTTATGCATCAAGTAAGCACACTTGCTTGTATTTCTATTGCCTTGACAAGAGCTGCCTCTTGGCATATAATTTTGAGAGCTCAACTCGTTCTGTTAAAAATTCTGCAAAAATTCCTTTCTTTGATTATTGTGACATTTACTTTTGCACAGGGGAAGCTTGTGTTCAGTGCGATTGTTCTTTCTTTGTAAATAATCTGTTTGTCTGGCTTTCTTTTCCTGTATGAATAAGATCATCTTGCTTATAAAATTTTTATCATGAAAATAAAACTCTTGCCAAGACAAGTTTAAGACTGAACAACGTTAATTTTTGCCAAGGACATCGTGAGCTCATTAGAGCTATAGACTCCAACTTTCTTTTATTCTAGAAAGTTTTTCTTTTTGTATATAGTTTCATAAAACAGTTTTATTGGTATATAAAATTTACCCATGGTTAGTGTACAATTCAATGATTTTTGGCTTCAGAACATTTACATCATCCCAAAAGCTCCTTTGTGCTCATTTGAAGTTATTCCTGATCCCAATCCCAGCTCTGTGCAAGCCTGAGCAGGAATGTACTTGCTCTGGTCCTGACCTTGGGCAGGTAGAGCTTTTGGCCCTCCCAATTTACTCATCACCAAGACCATCACTTTCACCAACAATGCCACTGGGTGTGGGTGTCTCCATCACCCCAAATTGAGTAGCAGCTGCCTGTCTTCACAGCCTGTCCTCTGCCCAGGCATAACCTTTGTGGCTGCTCAGCTGGAGAAGCATAGGGGGAAGGATTAGAGCAGCCCCAGGCAAGAACGCCTCAGGCTCCTACTGTTCTTACCCAAAGTTTAGCCATTTTTCAAGCATAAATCCTTAGCAAATTATTGTTTACAGCTGTTTTAGGGAAGATGCTTTGCTAACATCTTCATGCAGCCGTAGCCAGAAGTCTTGCCTTTTTATATATGTTAGGCTTTTTCTCCCTTCATTTTTTCTGTTTTTTTTTTTTCTTTTTTTTTCTGAAGAATGTCAATGGCCAACTAATGGGATCTTTGTGCTCTGTAATCTATTGCTCTCTTTTGATCTCATAGTCTGTATCTCTGTTTTCTCATGGAGCTTTTCTGGTTGGTCTCTGATCTCACTGATTATGTTTTCTGCCATGCATTTCCTGCCCTACACTGCCTTTGAGATGAATTTTCATTAGCTAGTGCAATATTAATTTCTTTTTGCTTGTTTGTGTCCTTGCTGTCTACACTTTTATATCAGCCTTGTACCTCAGTTTTTATATTTTTTCTTGATTTTGTAAAGTTATTTTCTTCTATACCTTTGAAAATAGAAGTGCTTTCTAAAAATTTTGTTCTGATTCCTTAGTATTAACAAGAATAATTTTTCTCTGTATTTTTGGAACAATAATTTCCTTTTTTGATTTTCAAATGTTGCATTCGTGTAATTTTCCTGGTTACTCAGCCCTGAATAAGAGAGCTTGATCCTGTTCTGATGTGTGCCAGCTGATAGGACCCATATATTCTGTTTGCATTCTCTCACTGTCCACCAAGGGCCCTCAGACCTGCCTTTTCAAAACATATGCTGGAAGTCAATTAGATACACAAGTCCCTATCTTTAAGTTCTTAAATGTCTGGAAGACATTTATCTAGTTCAACACTACTTTAATGAGGCAAACTACTTTTGTTCCCATTACCTGGTTTTCTGTGAGCTGGTGTATTTATGACTAAAAACTTTATTAAAAATAATCAACACGTAGGTCTTGCTGTATAAGAGGTAGAACAGAGACTGGAGAAACTCCAGTCTCTGACATGGATTGCTTGCCTGTTTCTGTCCCCACCTACCCATGACTTGACATCAGAAGCTCAATGCACTATTGCAGTGCACAGGGCCCTTGAACTCTCTGGCAAGTTTAATGACTGGATACTATAGTCTCCAACGTCAGTCTAGCAATGAAGCCCTGAAGCATTTTCAGGGAAGAATTCCTTTACAGAAGAAGATCTCTTCAGGGCAGAGGTCTCCAGTATCATGGTAAACCCATATGGCTTTGTGCTTTCTTTCACAGACCCATATTCAAGTCCATTGGCGATTGTTTCTTATCACTGTCCAGCTACATTACAGTTAGGACTAATTCCTCCCAGTGATTAAAAAACATCATTGATATCATTGATTTATAGCCTTAGTTTTTCCACTGCTGTTGCAATTTTTTTCACCATGTTGATATTTTAAAGTGGGAGGGGAAATTACTAACCAATTCAATTTTCAGTATTTTAGCAAACACTAAAAATTTCAAAATATTGACTAGACTGATGAAATGTTTTCACTTTCAGAGAGAAATTTTTTTCCATGACCCTTAAGATTTTTAGCATAAATCCCAGAAAAATACATTTTTCTGCTCTAGTTTATACAGTTCACCCTTGGACAAATTGGGTTTGAACCATGCAAGTCTACTTATATGCAGATTTTTTTCCTGCCTCTGCCACCCCTGAGTCAGCAAGACCAACCCTTCCTCTTCTTCTTCCTCATCATCCTACTCAATGTGAAGATGACAGGATAATCCACTTTCACTTAATGAATAGTAAATATATTTTCTCTTCTTTATGATTTTCTTAACAGCATTTTTCCCTCTAGCTTACTTTATTTTAAGAATATAGTATGTAATGCATATAACATACAAAGTAAGTGTGAATTGACTGTTAACATTATTAGTAATGCTTCCAGTCAACAATAGGCTATTAGTAATGAAGATTTTGGGAAGTCAAATTTATATGCAGATTTTTGACTATGCATCCCCAACCCCCATGTTGTTCAAGAGTCAACTGTATACAAAGAAGTATCTTGAAAGAGTGTGTGCTAGAGAAGTGACTCTCAAGTTTTCAGGTACAATGCTTCTCATACTTGAATGTGTGTAGGAATCCCATGTGATCTGTCAAGATGTAGATCTTCCATCTCTTACAAGCTCCCTGCTGCTGTGAGAAGGAAGGTGGCAGAAGAGCTGGGGTGTTGTGTCCATGATTTGGAGCCCGAATCACTCATATTCTGATTGCCATTCAGGAAGACTCAAACTGGGAAAAGTCTGCAGTGTTACCATTTTCAGACTCACCGAGAGCCCGGTGTTTTGTGACCCTTGCTCCCAAAGCAGAAACTGTCTCCAAGTGATCGCTCTGTTAACAGTTGTGTGTCATTTCATATTCAAATAACCAGGGCCTTTTTATCTGGGAGGAGACTGTTAGAATAAGGAGGTGGCGACCACAGATAAGTCTTATCATTTTCATGACACCAATCATAAGTTTTTATGTCTTATAAATCTTCCAAAGGTTTGAAGTGGGGTTTGTTGTATAGCAGGTGAAGTCTTAAAAATTCACAGACAGCCCTTTGAGGCCTTGGATAGAGCAAGAGGTCACAAAGCTCCTCAAGGGGATTTCTGAAAGGCACACTGCTGTCTTTCAAACAGGAAAATGGCCAGGTGTGTGTCTGGAGTGATGGAAGAAGAGAGTAAGGGATCTGCTTTTAAGAAGGTGGTTCTGCTCTAAAAGAGCTGAATTGTTGATGCTTTAGCAGTCAATAAAAATGCTCCTATAGGTTTGGAAAATATGTTGCAGAAGACCTCTCAAAAGAGATTCTATTATAGTTCTTTGTTTGCCAATTTGGGCATTATTATGGTGTCAACTTTAATTTTAAGGGTAAGACTGCTTTTATCCCCTGTCTGCTTGACAGCCGTTTTCTATACCCCTCCTACAGCATAATACTTCCTTATTCTAATATTTTCTTCAGAGAACTGTGTTCAGGGTTGACAATGTTCATTTATGGGGTATGTTGTGGCTAAGGATTGCAAAGCATTTAGTTGGAAATATCTACACAGTAAAAATTGGACCTCACATAAAAGAAAGATAATAATGGCATTTTCAGTGATAGTGCCATCTGAAACTAGCCTGCTGGGGTTATTTGGACAATAGATACAGGTAGGAAGGCAATAGATTCAGGAAGTTTTAAAGACCGTAGGTGTTTGGAAAAAGCAGATAATACAAGTACCACTGACACCAATTCTATAGCCTTGGACAAATCATGGCTGTTGCTATTTAATTTCTCTTACTATGTGGTATTTGTAAAGTAACTAAAAATTAAATTGCACTTGTATCTTAAAATAGATCAGCTCCTTCTGAGGATAATGTTTGAGTGTTGCATGTATATCCTTTACCAAGAAAGTCAATTTTTTAAGGATCTTTTATCTTTCTTTTTTAGAAACATAACATTTTGCTGTCAGCTAAACCAGCATCCACCCCTCCTTTCCTTTTCCCTTCCCTTCCTCCTGCCTCTTAGCACATACTGCTTTCTGTCCGTTCCTTTTCAGTCACTTCATATAGAAAACTCTCTTGTGGCAGCTCTACTGCTCCTTGCTGAATTTCCAGCCCTCTGACTCTGCATGGCCCCAAACTGTGGTTAAATAACCTTTGCACGTCTTTCCATATCATTCTGATAAAATGACTTCCAGCAGCTCCCCGCCCAGCTGCCCCGGCTTCTGACCAGTTAGCAAGCTTCTCGGTAATGTTCCCCACGACCTGATTTTTCTTATTCCCAGCACAAGCCCACCTGTTACTGTCTTACTGCCTGTAGTTCTTTCTCCTTCTTTCTTAACATTCACCATCATCCTGTTTTCTGTCTACTAAATGATGTTGCATGATTTTCAAGATTAACCTTTAATACAAATATTTTGCAGTTCTTAACTTCCTTCTCCAACTTAATTAGTTTTAGGATTATTATTTTCATGACATACTTACTATCTTTATTATTCATTTCTGCATCCAGTGACTATGTTCTTTTTTAACGTCTACTATCAACCTCGGTCTATAAACCAACAATTCCCCAAACAGTATTTTGCTAAGTAAAACTAGGACTCTCAGTTAATACCACAGACTGGACAGTACCGATATAGGCAATGATATGTATGTAAAACTGTGTGTTTAAAGCGATGAAGGAAGGATTGTTTAGTATAGGGAATTATAGAAACAGGGTAACATTTAGTAAAACAATAAGGTGAATCTCTCTTTATCATGTTGCACAACCAATCCATATGGAATAAAAAATTAAATATAAAAATCTAATCCAATTATACTCAAAACTGGCAAAGAATAGAATATTTATTCAATATGTGGAAGACTAACTTCTTCATTTTTGAATAAAGAAATTGTAAAAAGATGACTGATAGCTTCAAAAACAGACATGTTTAAAATGTTATATTAATGAAAAACCCCAAGGTTGATATATATAATATTTTTTAAAATTATATTTATAATGAAGAAATCCAAAATTTAAAGGATAAATGTAAAAGAGAATATGAATGTATTGCCCTAGACCATAAGCTCTGCAAGGACAAGGATATTTCCTTGTATTTCACACACAGCAGATATGTAATAAATACTGAATGATTAATGAATATGGGGGAATAAATAGAAAGCAAACTTTTAAAAAGCTCATCATTACAAGAATAAATATGTGAAATAAACAACTCTGGACAACTAAAATAGTTTTTAAATGATACCACACAATACCAGCAAGGTTGTAGTAGAATTGGTGCACATTTTTTACAGTGGCTGTTCAAATTGGTTTGTACCTTTTGGAAGGTAATATGATAATTTGTAATAAGAGCTAATAATCCTCCATGCATAAATTTATCTTAATGAAGTAGCTAAGGTTAAATATGTCATATGTACATACTAAATGATATAAATATTTAACATTTTCATACTCAATATATATTTCTACATTTCTATATATTTCAACCTACCTTTATCTACAGTAATATTAGGGGAATGGTTAATGCAATTTCACTTTGCACAAGGGTATGTTATGAAACCATGCAAGTGATATGAATTCTAAAGATAAGTGAAGATTGTTTCTTAAGTAAAAACAGAATATATATTATTATGTATTATGCTTGCAACTATAACAATATTCTATAAGCTCACAGATGACAATATACATACATGCAGAAATAAAAGCAGTTTTATAAGGGTGGTATACTTATGGCCTTACTATTATTGTTTTTATATATATTTAATATTATAACTTTAATTAAAATATATAAAGTGTACTTTCCACTATATATTATATACATGTACATACATATATACACATTCTCATGAGCCTAGTAAAGCTGTTGGTCTCCCAGGGAAACTGTAATAGTTACTTATTGACTAATAGACTCTCCGCTAACAGCACTGATACACTTGCTAATGAATAAGAGAGGGTCAAGAGGAAACTTGGTAGAAATGTTTTTGAAGCATTGTTAGCTCTAACACACCCCTGGAGCATGAAGCAGGTATTAGTTTCTGTATACAGAAAACAGGCTTATAGAGGCATTCAGGTTGTGTTTGCAATAACAACAGATGGGACCATTTTCAAGTGGATTAACTGGTGAATACCCTTCAAGAGATAATTTGCAACATTCAAAATATTAACTGTACTTATTTTTATGTCTTGGATTAACAGATGGCTTTAAAATATAACTGGTTTATGGATATATAATTTACATGCCATAAAATCCACCCTTTTAAAGTATGCAATTCAGTGATTTTTAATGTATTCATGGAGTTGTACAACTATCACTACTATCTAATTTTAGAACAATTTTGCTACCCCAGAAGAAACCCTGTATGCATTAGCAGTCACTCCTGATTTCCCTACCCCCAGTTCTTAAGGGTCACTGATCTACTTTCCGTTTCTGTGGGTTTCCCTAATTAAGACATGAAATCATACAACGTGTGGCCTTTTCTGTCTGCCTTCTTTTACTTAGCATAAAATTTTCAAGATTCATCCGTGTCGCAGCATGTATCAGTAGTTCGTTCCTTTCTCTGGCTGATTATTTCCATTATATAAAAATACCACATTTGCCCCTCAGTTGGTGGACATTTGGCTTGTTTCCACCTTTTAGCTATTGTGAACAACGTTGCCATGAGTATTCATGTACATGGTTTTTTGTGGACATGTGTTTGTTTTCAGTTCTCTTGGGTGTATGTCTAGGAGTGGAATTGCTGTGCTGTAGTAACTCTGTGTTTAACACTTTAAGGAGCTACTAGATTGTTTTCCAAAACAGCTACACCGTTTTACTACCCCACTGCAGATGGCTTTTACTATTTTTTATTTACTTATTCTTCTATAATGGATATATATTACTTTAATAACTAGAAAAAAGTTATTGAAAAAAAAATCTGTGATTTCCATCTGTGGGTCATAGGCCTGGCACAATGGGGTTTTAATCCATTTGGAGACCATCTTTGTCTTTAAACTGAACAAAGACCCCGTGTCATATGTTATATGTAGACGCTATTGTGATCAAAGAGGAGCAAATTCTTTCATGGGGGAAAGAATCTGCTCCCAGTCAGTTTGGCTAAATGAGAAACCTCTTTTCAAGAGGTGTGGATTAAATGTTCTTCACAGGATTTCTCTGATTAAGTTGTTGAGTTTCTATTCTACGTGTTCTCCATTACAATTATCTGTGAAAGTACAGCAAAGTCACCTCTGCTGATCAGATATCTAGAGTAGAAGGGGGAGAAGAGGGATGAGAAAGACTGTGTGTAAGAAGGAAAATTTCATTTCAGGACATTTGGTATAGATAGCTCTATCTATACATATATCCACAAATATCTCTATGCCTATACTCATACCTACATCTCTAATTATATCTATTAAATTTTGCCATCATAATTTGGACTGGTGCAGAGTCCTGAAGTGATTTCTTTAATAAATAGATAATGTGATCTATACCTAAAAGAACGCTTCTGAGTTGCATGGGGTGGGGTTGGCGGGGGGCTAAAGCAACATGAGTGTTGGTTTCTTTTCTGTCGCAATGACTGTATGTAATGAACTGGTGGGACTCATGTGACTTTTAGGGCTCAGTAATGGCACCATGCTGAGCCATATCGGAACCTGAAGCAAAAGGTAAAATAAGTATTACTGATCCTTTTTTATTGAAAGTTTTGACATTTTGTTCATCATAGATTTTATGTGCATCAATTTTGATTTTTAAAAAATATTACACTAAATATTATTTATCTTGGTTACTGAGATTTTTGGTGCCCTTTTACATTTTGCACCCAAAGAATGCAAAAGCCTCATTGGCTTCACCCTGGTCTCAGCTCTCACTTTTACAAGACTCAGAGTTCTTTAGGTGAAAGGGCTAGAAAACTGAGTGGCATTTTATTTGTGGAGAAACTGAGTCATGGGTTAGATCATTTGAGGTAGTCATGGGGACTCATTGGGACTCAGACAATTAACTTCTCACTTCTTTTATCAAATCAGTAAGTGATACTCCTTTGTTATATATTTACTATAATTTAACACCTTTAGCTTAATTTCCATTTCTCATATTTGATTAGAAAAATGAACTATTTCTAACTTTTTCAATATTGTCTCTAATTTTTAAACAATTAAAAAGTGGGTAAAATTTTTCTAATCACCAACAGTTAATCCTCATCCTTGGCCTTTCAGAATTTTCTGGATAGGAAAGCACTCGATTGGAAAGCCACATAAGGAACTGATAATTCATTGGAGCGGAGTTTTCTGCATAATTCCCTCATTCCTCTCAAAGAGATTAGGGACAAAATCTTTCTCTTTCTCCTTTCAGTTTGAAAGTGAGATAATCAGAAGAGCCAGAGGGTCATGAAAATTTCAGTGCATTGAAATGTTTGTCAAACCCATTGGAAGAACAGCACATCCTGGAGCTATTATTGGCAATGCAAACAGTGAGTGACATTCAGACTTTATGCTGTTTGCTCTCTGATACTGCTGGAATGAGTTTACGTCACAGGCAGGAGTTACCAAGAGGTGGCTTTCTCTGAGCTGGCCGATAACTGTTTGTTCTTCAATTTATTATCATGGTGAAGTAAAATCTTCATTATCTGTAGCTTAGATCACTACAGAAGAGGGAAATCTACAAATGAGAAGACAGTATTATTTTAGCCTAGCATTTGCCAAAGTCATCCCTTGAAAATAGCTATAAAAATAGTTGCTTGGGAAAATAAATTGTAGAAATAAAAATAATGTCTATTAATGACAGTCTTGGAGATGAACATGCTTATTGGCATATGAAAGGCTTTGAGAAATCCTGGGGGGGGGGCGGGGAGCAGGAACAAAAACCTATAGAGTTTGGTTTAACCCAGTTTTGCCCAAATTTTGTTATGGAACCTCTTAGTATTGCTTTGAAACAAATTGCTCCAAAACTTACAGGCTTAAGACAATAATCATCTTATCATCTCTCATAGTTTCTATGGGTCAGTAGTGTGGGAAGGATTCTCCTGGGTACTGCTTCTGGCTTAGGTGTTTCATGCCATCGTAGTCAGGAGGAGGCTGGTGCTACAACAGCAGGTGGCAGGAGCAATGGGAGATGCCCAGGCATCTCTCTTCCTGTCACCTGAGAGCTTCTCCTTATATTTTCTCCATATACACTAGATTGGGTTTCCTCACAGCATGGCTGCCTCCAGGCAGTAAGACTATTACATGATAGCTTAGAGTTCCGGTGCCCGTGTTGCAACTCACAAGGTGGAAGCTGCAGAGACTTTTACGACATAATCTTGGAAGTTAAGCAGCATTACTTTCACTGTATTCTGTTACGGACAAGTGAGCCACACGCCCACTCAGATTCAAGAGAAGGGGAGTTCAATTCTGTATCTTGAGCAGGGAGTCACAAAGTTCTAGAAGAGCATGTAGGACAGGAAATAGTGTCCCTATTATCTTTGCAAAATGCAGTGTACCACAGAACCCGTCTTTCTGCATCAAATCTATTCAATATTGGTTCTATGAAACATACTTTGGGAATGTTGCCTTAGACAATTATCATCAAAGCTACTTCTAAGTAGAAAAGTGGACTGATCAAAAAAGATTTGTCTTTATAATTTCTAGAGACATTCAGATATGCAAAACCACAAAGGGATGATTTGGCATGACTATATTAAAAGGTATCATTATTTTAAATCCTACAGCCCAGGGTATAACCATTTAGGCGTTTAGTTTTTATGGATCAGAGAGAGTTAACAATGCTCCAGCCTCCTACATCAGTGCCAATGGCTGAACCAGGTTGTGTGGAGTCTCTTGGCACTTATCTATGAAGAAAGACTGGAGCAGATCCAGAAGTGATCCATCAAAATCCAAAATGGCTCTGGAATTCTGGTAGTGTAACCAAGTTTTGAGAAGTATATCAATAAGCTTTCCATGTCTGAGGTTATGGTTCAGTGTGATGAGCCAACTTTCATCTAACCCCCAAGTTTTCATCTGTTAAATATCTAGTACACAGCATTTGGGGGATGCCTCCTGCTGGGTACCACTGTTCTCAAGTCAGGCCTTTTGGGTAAATATTGCCTATCAATCCAAAAAGCTTTCTTCTCTTCTCTATCAACCTATCTTATAATTTTTTGTCCTCCATATGCAAAATCAACTTATTTTCTCTGTACTTGGCATTTAAGCAATGCCAAATACAGTATTTCATGTATGTAAGCACTTTTCTATTTACAATTATTTTAAAGAGTTTGTATTTTAGATAAGTTTTAGGTTTACAGCAGAATTCAGAAGGTACAGAGATTTCCCATATAACTCCTTCCCCCACACATGCATAGCCTCTTCTATCATCAATATCCCCCATCAGAGTGGTACATTGCTTCTATTTGTTGCCCCTGTTCTTTGTTCCTATTTTTGTCTTTCACTCTTTATCTGCTTTTTAACTGAGAATTTTTTGTGATTCTGTTT
This sequence comes from Cheirogaleus medius, assembly GCA_008086735.1. Lineage (NCBI taxonomy): Eukaryota > Metazoa > Chordata > Mammalia > Primates > Cheirogaleidae > Cheirogaleus > Cheirogaleus medius. Next base: position 68,467,538 of record VBSM01003204.1, on the reverse strand, counting down.
TCTCTCCTTTCTTAACGTATCAATTATAATTCTTTTTTTTTTTACTTTTTTTATTGGTTGCACTAGAGTTTGCAATGTACATTTTTTTTTTACAACTAAATCTAGTCCACTTTCAAATGACATTATACTGCTCTCAGGTAGTATGAGTACCTTATAATAACAAAATAATTCTAATCCTTCCCTCCTGTCCCTTGGACCATTGCTGTCATTAATTTCACTTTTATGTAAGCACACATACACACAATGTCCAAAAGCATGGGCAATAAAATACATTATTACTATTATTATCTTGAAAAAACCTGTTATCTGATAGATTGATTAAGAATAAAAAATAGAAGCTTTGTTTTATCTTCACTTATTCCTTCTTTGATGCTCTTTTTTTCTTTATGTAGATGAGTTTCTGATCTATGTTATTTTCCTTCACTCTAAAGAACTTATTTTAACATTTCTTGCAAGGCAAGTCTGCTGAAAAATAATTCTATCAATTTTTTGTTTATAGGAGCAAGTCTTTATTTCTCCTTCATTTTTGAAGGATAATTTTTCAGGATACAGAATTCTAGGTTAGTGGTTTTTTTCTCTCAACACTTTAGATATTTCACTTCATTCTCTTCTTGCTTGCATGGTTTCTGAAGAGATATCAGATGTAATTCTTATATTAATATTGGTTCTTCTATAGGTAAGGCATTATTTTCCTCTGGCTTCTTTCAAGATTTTCTTTATCTTTGATTTTCTATAGTTTGAAAATTTTATACCCAAGTATACTTTTCTAGCATTTATCCTCTTGGTGTTCTCTGGGCTTCCTGGTTCTGAAGTTTGGTGTCTAACATTAATTTGGGAGAAATTCTCACATATTATTGATTCATATATTTTATCTGTTCCTGTCTTTTTTCTACTTATGATATTTTCATTATGCATATGTTACAAATTTTGTAGTTGTCTCAATCCCTAGATATTCTGTTCTGTTTTTCTAAGTCTAGGTTCTCTTTGCTTTTAAGTTGTAGGGGTTTCTATTGATGTATCTTCAGGCTCCGAGATTCTTTCTTCAGCAATATCTAGTGTATCATTAAGTCCATCAAAAACATTCTTTATTTCTATTACGATGTTTTTGATCTCTAGCATTTTTTTGTTTTTTTCTTAGGATTTTTATATCTCTGGTTACATTGTCCATTGCTTCTTGCATCTGTCTACTTATTCATTAGAGCCTTTAGCATATTAATCATAGTTGTTTTAAATTTCTGGTCTGATAATTCCAATATCCCTGCCATGTCTGGTTTTGATGCTTGCTCTACCTCTTCAAATTTTGTTTTTTTCCTTTCAGT
>VBSM01003204.1:68442279-68466209 GCA_008086735.1 Cheirogaleus medius | reverse complement strand
ACATAATGCATCAGGTAACAGAAACAGCTGTAAATAGGCCTTTAGTAATGTGGTGGTAGGATGTGGGGGAGGAGAGTGTTCCATAGTTTTTGGATCAGATTTCAGTGTTTTATGAGGCTATTTTTCTGGACTGTGAGGTTCACAAATTCTTCTCCATTTTTATCCCCATGTTAGGCGGGATAGGATGGACAGAGTGGGCTGGAGTTGGATATTTTCCTTTTCCCATGTGGAAGGTTAGAGCTGGCTGGAGTTGGTATTTTTCCTTCTCCAGGTGAGTTAGATTCGGATAAAACCCCAAAAGGTTAGGATCTAGTTAAATAGTTTCTCCAGAGGGCGGACCTTGTTAAGAAGAACAGAGTGGTCTGATAGATTTCAAAATGCTTCCTTTTCTCCTCTCCCTGCCAGAGGTATGAGGGAATTTTTCTCTGATATTTGCTGTAAGAACCTGATTGAGTTCCTGGAGATAACTCTCACCAAAGTGTGTGGGTCCTTCTATGACTGAGTCCTTCTGGAGTTGTTTTTAACTCTCAGTTTTATCCACAGTGATTCTACAGCAATTTATCAATCACAGTTCAGTTTTCACACCTGGCACTGTTTTCTGCCGTGGTCTCCACTCGTGAGTGTCTGCTCTGGTAAGCTGTGACTGCCCGTATTTGCTTGACTGTCCCTTCAGTCTTGAGGGCAGTGGTTTGCTCTCTGCCTCCATCTCCCTTACAGATCTGAGAAGAGTTCTTGGTCTTTCAACCTTTTAGCTTTCTTTTTGTTAGGATGGAATGGTGACTTCCAAACTGCTTACATATGGAACTGGAAGCCAGAAGTTCTGAAAGTACTTTCATTTCTAACAATGGTGTGTCTTTGAGTTCCCAAGAAGTAGATGCTGGGACAATAATTTGAAGTTGTGAGGTTCAGGAAGCACCAGTAGAAAAATAGGGAAGTGGTACAAGAAAGGGAACTTAACCAGTGAAGATTTCATTGTTAAGCCCAGCTTCCACTGTGGGCAAGTAGAGCAAAATTCCCCAAGGATACTCTGGGAAATGGTATAAAACACACACTTCAATATTATGACACCCTAGAGGCAAGAGAGCTAAGGTATCTGCACATCAAATCCCAAGACTCGCAGGGATCCTCAAACTTTTTAAACAGGGGGCCAGTTCACTGTCCCTCAGACCGTTGGAAAGTGCGCACTGTGGGCCCTGGACGAGTCGGCTACTAAGCAGGACAGGCAGCGGCAGCAAAAACACGCAGCAGGCCGGATAAATGTCCTGGGTAGCTGCATGTGGTCCGTGGGCCGTAGTTTGAGGATGCCTGCCCAAGAGCCATTAGTAGAGGACTGTGTGTTGAGGGAGTTAATCCTTTATCATTTCCAGCTTGCTACTCTTGAGTGTGAGCAGAGCAGCCCTCTGAGGTTCTGGAAGAATTCATCAGGCAAAGAAATAGAGATTATGGCAAGGTCTGAAGGACAAGGGTGAGGTGCTGATGGCATCTGCCTCAAGTACAAAGATACTTAGAGGTAATAACCCCATCGTTAAAGTGATGCACGAGGATCAAAGTTAGAAAGGACCCAAGAGATCACCGTGTGTGATTCTTTCATTTCATTCAGTTGAGGAAACTGGGAGCTAGAGGTAGAGTATTTTAGAAATATCACACTGCTAGCTAGGGTTAGAGATAGAACCAGAACCCAAAACTCATGAAGCCAGCCTAGGACACTTGTTCAGTGCCTTGCATGCAGTGAGCCTTCAGTAAGTGTTAGGTGACAAGATGATTTGGTCTCTTTTATTCTTGGATGGTCCTGCTGGCTTTGGAGGAACTAGGCCCACTTGGTTATTTGTCCCTTTGCCAGTGTTTTGTAGCCCTTCGTACACACTGCTCGTCATCCTGTGCATGTGTAGCTGTCTGGGTTGGGTATTGGTTTCATTTTCCTAGTTCATGAGTCACTGAAGACAGGAACATTATCCTTGTTTCCTTGTTTGTTGATTGTCTCAGGGCTCAGCACACAGCAGGCACTCAATAATGGTTGAACAAATGATTGAGTGAATGAATAAATGCTAATGAGTTACTCTCACGTGAGGCAGATGGTTTCACTATTGTGTCACTAGAGTATTTGTCAAATTGATTTTCAAGACAATATGTGGTTTTATTCTGCTGAATAAAAAATTACACAGGATTTTTTCAAACCCATAGATAGTACACCACCAAGAGTGAACCCTAATGTAAACTATGGACTTTGGGGGATAATAATGTGTCAATATATGTTCACCAGTTGTAACAAATGTACCACTCTTAGGGGGATGTTGATAATAGGTGAGACCATGCACATGTGGGAGCGGGGGTATACGTAAACTTTCTATACCTCCTACTCAATTCTGCCATGAACCTAAAACTTCTCTAAAAAGATAAAGCCTTGAAAAAAAAAAACTACACTAATAGATTAAAGAAGTGTTTAAAAAGATGAGATTACCCAGAAAAGCCATTTAGGCTTCTCAGATTCAGGGATGCACTGGGAAATAGAAATGCTGACTTCCCAAGAATGTCACCTCTATAGAATGCCATCTCTAGGCATGGGACTCCTTCTGCCTTTCCTGACTTGGTGTTGCCTAGGCAATTGATTGCTCTGAGCCATTTGGCTGCAACAAAATATTTATCTACATTGAGGCATGTGGCCACACCATGCCATGGAATCTCATGGATACATCAGGCATATATCACAGAACTGTGTTCCATATTCATTTCCCCCCTAATTAAAAAAAAAAAATCCCAAAGCACTTCCAATCATTCCCATAACAAAAGAAAATCTATTATGCACCTAAGGATATATTGTTTTGTTGTGCTGTGTGTTTCTTTTAAGTCAATCTATTTTCATGGTTGTGTGGTGCTAAGCTCAGTAATTAGAACCAGTGCTGTAGCTTTTGGCCCTCATCTGCAACTCTACTTGGAGAGTTCAGGGTGTGAGAAAACACCCAGGATTGGAGGAGGAAGACAGTGAATTGGGTAGAAGTTTTTATTAGCTTCACTGGCCACATAGATATTTTTCCCCATCCCATATGTTCTACATAAATGCTTATTTGCAAGCTAAGCCCAGCCTAAGGAGGAGACACACATTCTAAAAATAATGAACACGCTTCCATTTAATATCTTACTCTTGTGTGAATTGTAGGCTTAAGCAGGCAGAGGGCACTTCTTCTCTTAGAAATAAATACTGCAGGTTTATAACAAAGTATTTGAACTTAAAGCAATAGTTGTTAAATTTTAATTGACTTTAAATCAAGCAACTTAAAATTCTTTCTCATGCTAGTGATGAATTTTTATTGACTTTTATCACAGAGACATCTTGGCCCCAAAGGCACTATTTAAACATCATCTGACAGAGTTAGGAGTATATGGTCTGTGACAGAAGATAAATGGAATTTTTTATCTTTGTTTTTGTTTAAAGATAACTGACCTATATGGGGATAAAATTCATTGATTTGAACACTTTTCACTGAAAAATCTATGTATATGCAATATGTTCTTCTAAACTCATTATTAGGGTATGAGTTTAAAAGAACAAAATAATATGGCATAGACACTGATATTGAAGCCATCATCATTATTTTCAAAGAAGAGTTTCTGAATTGGTAAGATGCTTTGTAATGCAAACATTATTTCCACAATTTATTACATAAATTACAGAGTAGAAGTGGAAGCATTGGATATCATTCAATTAGTTTTTGCAAAAACAAAAAACAAAACAAAAACAAAGAAAGCCCCCTAGCAGGCACTCCATTCCTTGGCCCAATTCCTCAAGTTTCAGATCAATGAATAGGAACAAATATCAACTCATCTAAGAAATATCATGGGAAAAACTGGCCACCACAAATAGGTTTGATTCTTGTTGAAAGGCACAAAGCATCACAGAAATCATTCCTAATTTATTTTTTTAGAGTTGATGGCTACTGTAAGCTTTAGGGTATGCATCTCGGTAGACTTGCTGCTAGGTTTCCTGCATTCTTGCTGTTAGTATCCTGTTTCAGAGCTCCTTGTAGACAAAGGACTGCCTGCAAAAGTAGTCACACCCGAGGACCCAGGACTACCTTACAGGGGCAGCCTTGGGAAAATAACAGGAAAACACCTAATCCCACAGTTTCCCCAGGAACAGTTAAAGATCCATCCTATGAGTTCTGTCACTAACAGGCACCCTGCAGGAGTTCTGTTTTGCACAATTTCTGAAAAGAGCTGAATGGACAGAAAAGAGATGTAAATCTCTGTCTTTCAAAATTGTTTTTTGAGAGTATGCTTTTTTATTAACACAGCCTAAAGAGTTCCTGAGAGAAGAGCAGGGTGCGAGCTCCAAGCCTCAGTGGTATCTCGAGGACAGAGCCCCATCTCCTGTGACAATCCCTTGTCCAAGGAAAGGCAGGAGAGCCAACTCTTGGACTTTGACATCTCGCAGTTTTTGTCATCTCCCTGCCTCCAAGAAGGAAGAAAGGAGCCGATGCAGCAGTTTCTCTACTGTAGGGGGTTATACAACCCCCTTTAAAAAGCCTCAGTGGCTGGTTTGGGGACCAGCACATTCTTCCTTTTCCACCTCCGTGCTGGTCCTTCCCCGCCTCACCCTCCACCCAGGGAAAAGTAAATAAACCTCTTCTTTCTATCCTAATCTTTGTCTGGAGAAATCTTTCTCAAAACCCGTGTGTGCCAGCATTTGCACGCTAACACTACCCCTGTAGCTGACCCCGCCCGGGATGCCTTGGTAATTAAGCACTTTCTCGTTCCCAGTCTCTCACTTTGATTTTGTTCCTGCCTTTTTCCCCCACTCTTAGCGCCAGCACATGCACTCCACTTTCATTCACATTACTAGATTTGTCCTACTCTGGGTTCCAATTTCTCAGTCTCATTCTCTGTCTCTCTTTGAGTCTTTTTCTTTTTCTTTTTTTCTCTCATCTTTAATTTCCCACCTTGTCCTAACAGAAGGATAGCCAAAGATTCATCTAGAGGCTCTTAACCTGGGGACCCTGGATAGACTTCAAGGGATTTGTGAACTTGAATGGGAAACAAAAATCACATTTATTTTTATTTCTGCCCTACAGAAATTTAGCTTCTCCTTCTACCAGTCATCTCATATTAGCAAAACCTGTGACTTGGTCATCAATAGAAACCATAGTTATTTTCATTTGACATTACAGTTGTTGCAGAATCCCAAATATGGTTTGTGCCTATCACTAGTTCAAAACTGTGGTAGTTACTGGGCCAGAAGCTAGATCATATTATTGACTGCATTAATAGAGAAGCATGTATATTACTATATCACAGATGTTTAAAAAATTTTTGTAACTGTATATCAATGTAATTGATGTTCTTTGCAATCTATGCATTGTATTTTATTCATTTACAAACATTATTCTGACATAGGTCCAGAGGCTTCACCAACCTGCCGAAGGAGTCCAGGGCATGAAAAGGTCTAAAATCATTCTATTTACAAACAGGCAGGGCTGGGAAACCATGGCCTGTTTCTGTGTCCTCCTAACCTGGGGTAGCAATCCCAGTAATTTTTAAAAAATAGAATAATATATCAAAATAAAATTGATTTTTTAATAATCTTTGATTAAAATAATATTGCACATGACACTTTTGGTGTTGATAGTTAATGAGGAATGTATGGCAGTGTTGGTTATTTGAATTCCTGAAGGCTGAGCACTGCCATCCAGGGCAGTAGGTGGTAGCTACTGGGAGTTCTCCCAGGGAGAGTGTGAAGCTGTAGGTGGAATGCACCTACTTCGGCCTTTACTGCTGTTGAAGCAGGAACGGGAGTAGAAATCAAGAGGTGCCTCCAAGGCATGGGAAGCTGTATTCACAGTTGTCTGTCTTCATATTGAATACCTCCAAAGGGAAACCTATAATGTAGATGTCTTAGTCTTCTTGGGCTGCTCTAGCAAGATGCCACAGACAGAGTGGCTTAAATAATAGGAATTTATTTCTCATAGTACTGGAGGCTGGGAATTCCAAGATCAAGGTGCAGGCTGATTTGGTTATGGGTGAGGGCTGTCTCCCTAGCTTGCCATGGTCACCGCCTTGCTGTATCCTCACAGGATGGAGATAGAGCTCTGGTGTCTCCTCTTACAAGGCACTAATCCCACCATAAGGGCTTCACCCTCAAGACCCCATCACCTCACAAATGTACCTCCTGATATCGTTACATTGGGGTTAGGGCTTTGACATATGAATTTTGGGAGGACACGAACATTCAGTCCATAGCAGTAGATTATATATTATTGTTCTTTTATAAGAAAACGAAAGGTCTGAATGCTAAGCAACTTGCTGAGGCCACACAGTTCTTCAGTGGGAGGCCAGGATCTCCAGACCCCAGCCTTTTAACTGCCAAATCAGCGTTTCTGAGCTGTGTCCTTGTAGCACTGGTTCATGGATCTTAATACATGTTATATGAAAAATTAAATCAGGGGTCACAAAACCCTGAGATACTTTAGGTTAGGCAAAACTAAACAGTTTCCTTTACCACGAGACTTCTTAGAGCCTTTAATATGTTAATGGCACAGTGAATCTCTAGTGGAAGATGGACCGTCTGCAACATTCCCAACCTTATTGGACTGCACAGCTACTCCTCCTGGATTGTCTGTTTATAGAGCCTGGGGCCCTACTGTTAGTTTTTCTTATAGGGTAAGAAAGAGTAAAAGAACAATGTTTTTCGGTCATGTTTGCTTACCTATTACTTATTTCCCACATTGTTGCAAAAGGGGCATGGTGGATTTCAGAATGATCTATGACAAAATAAGATTTTTAAGAAAGAAAATTGGGTATAATGCTAAAACAAATTCAGGAAAAATTAGTACCCTACAAAGGGAAACAGCAAGCTGTGGGATCTTGTGCAGCTATTATTAATACAATGTGGGCAACTTGCCGTGTCGGTTTCTTATTGCTGCTATAACAAATTGCCATACATTGAATGGCTGGAAATAACACAGATTTGTTGTATTAGAAGCTTAGAAGTCTAAAATCAGTGTCAATGGGCTAAAAGCAAGGTGCTGACAGGGCTGCGATCCTTCTGGAGGCTCTAGAGGAGAATCTGTTCCCATGCCTTGTCCAGCTTCTAGAGGGTGTCTGCCTCTGTAGGCGAGAAGGCCATATCAGACCTTGGACTTGACTAGCTTTTTCCCAGCATTTTATTATGAAAAGTTTTAAATATACTTAGAAGTTCAAAGAATTGTACAAACATCAGACTCACCATCCAGATCTTACGATTACATAATACTGTATTCATTTTATCACACATCTGTCTACCTATTCCTCTATCCATCAACCCATCTTTTCCAAAAAATTAATTTCAAAGCTAGTTACAGACATCTGATATACTTCACCTCTAAGCCCTTCAACACACATATCATTATAGTTCCTTTTTTCCTTTTTGAGGTAAAATTCATATACAGCGGAATGCACATATTGTCAATATACCATTTATTGAGTTTTGACAGGTGTGTCCACCTGTGTAACACTGCCCTGTTCAGATAGAGAATATTACCACCACCTAGAAGGTTGTGGAGTGCCTCTTCCCACCAGAGGAAATCACTGCTCTGAGTCATTGCACTGTAAATTAGCTTCGCGTGCTGGCAAATAACATTTTTTTAGGCTACAGAATTAATACATATTTATTAAAGAGCACTTTAACACAACACTTAAAAAACATAACGGAGATAATAAAATATGTAAAACATTTTGTAGTCATTTTTACTTAAGTGTTTTCTCAATTAATTAAAAGCTCCTTATAAACATCCCTTTTAATGGCTATATAATCGTTGACTGGTTAAACAAGCTGCAAGTCCTATAATGGCTCTTGAGGTACTTCTTTCCCTTAATGGAATCTGCTGTGCCCGGAAGGTGGGGCCTGAGGGCAGATGGCCTGGACCGTGCAGAAACACTAGTTTTAATTGCTTGGTTCTTTCCTTCCTCCTCCTTTTGCTGAGCTGCTTATGCCTGGGCTGTTGGTTTCCGTGCCGACTTCTCTTACTCCCTCGCCTTTGTCTCACTAGTTACTAAATCCCCCTTTGATTATGCTCTGATCCAAAGGGATTCTGAAGCATTTCTAATGAATGCTCCCTTGGTTTTTATCACCCAGGAGCTGAACGTGACAAGCTGTAGTGGTTCTGGGCTCAGGGGGGACCAGGTCCTGCTACACGCAGGGGCCCTGTGCAGTTGGCTGACAGTTGTGGGTATAAGTTGATCTGGGCCATGGATGTGGATGTGATGGCGCTAATACAAGGAGCTTCAGGGTACCTCACCAAAATTTACCCTTCCCTTCCCCCAATTAATTGATAATAAATTTAAAAAATAATAACACTTCTTGTTCTTATGTACAAAGCACTGTTCTAAATGCTATATCTGCATTAATTATTCTAATTCCCAGAACAAGTCTACAAGGTAGGTGTGTATTCTTATTATTTTTCTCATTTTACTGATGAGAAAATGTAGGGCCAGTCCCCGCCCCCCCCCCATTCTTCTCTTACTGCAACTAGAAAGAATTGTTCTATCACTTCTTCCTTCTAAAGTCCCTCGCTTTCAGCTACCTCCAACGGGAAAGGAATCAGTTGCCCAAAAGGAGTTGGCAAAAGCGCCGACGTGGAGTTCAGAGGAGCGGAAGTAGTTACTTTTCACTGAGAGCCGTAAAGCGCGGCTGGCTTTCTCGCCTTCCGGATTACGACAACAGCTCAGACTGTCAGTGCCGGCCTTCCTCCTGTAAGGGGATCTGCTGGACCCTTGCTAATTCAATTTCTTTCCCATTCCGGGCCCTTCCCTATCGTCGCCCCCTTCACCTTGGATCATGTTCAAGAAATTTGATGAAAAAGAAAATGTGTCCAACTGCATCCAGTTGAAAACCTCAGTTATTAAAGGTATTAAGAACCAATTAATAGAGCAATTTCCAGGTATTGAACCATGGCTTAATCAAATCATGCCTAAGAAAGATCCTGTCAAAATAGTCCGATGCCATGAACATATAGAAATCCTGACAGTAAATGGAGAATTACTATTTTTTAGACAAAGAGAGGGGCCTTTTTACCCAACCCTAAGGTTACTTCACAAATATCCTTTTATCCTGCCACACTAGCAGGTTGATAAAGGAGCCATCAAATTTGTACTCAGTGGAGCAAATATCATGTGTCCAGGCTTAACTTCTCCTGGAGCTAAGCTTTACCCTGCTGCAGTAGATACCATTGTTGCTATCATGGCAGAAGGAAAACAGCATGCTCTATGTGTTGGAGTCATGAAGATGTCTGCAGAAAATATTGAGAAAGTCAACAAAGGAATTGGCATTGAAAATATCCATTATTTAAATGATGGGCTGTGGCATATGAAGACATATAAATGAGCCTCAGAAGGAATGCACTTGGGCTAAATATGGATATTGTGCTGTATCTGTGTTTGTGTCTATGTGTGACAGCATGAAGACAATGCCTCTGTGGTTATGCTGAATAAATTCAACAGATGCAAAAAAAAAAAAAAAAAAAGAAAGAAAATGTAGGGCCAGTGAGGTTGAGTGACGTGCCTAACTGCATACCCGCCCTGAGTAGGAGCCTGCACTGGAATCTTGACAGAGGGATTGCGGCCTGATTGACCTTTGCCTTATGTCTGTTTCCTGCAGAAACAAAGGAGTGAGGATTTTTTTTCTTGATTTAATGTTTGGCTCTAATAGAGTCATGGTTTTTGTGAAGTGACAGATCTCTGGATGGAGCACAGTCCTGAGCAGGGATGGGAACATTTTCTCTCTAAAAGGCCAGATCGGTAACATTTTAGGCTCTGTGGGCCATGCAATCTGTCATAACGACTCCACTCTGCCTTTGTAGCAGCCATAGACAATATAGAAATAAATGAACATAACTATGTTCCAGTAAATCTTTGTTTACAAAATCAGGTGGCAGACCCCATAAGGCTCAAGGACCATAGTTTGCTGACCCCTGGTCTAGAGAATTGCTTTTTAAAATGTTATGAGTAACAAATTTGAGAATCAGTTGAAAGCAATGGATTCCTTGCTCATAATGAGCCACATAAATATATACCTAAAAACCTTTTTTGAAATGCTTATCAATACATAGATATATGTAATGCATATATTATATATGTGTATCATCTATATATCAATGTATATATATTCATTAGTATGATATATTTACATATGTTGATATAGTACCTTGAAAATTTATTTTCTTTAGAAAAATTGGAATATGAAACAATCTTTACTAATAATTTATTTTCTTAATATTTTTCATGCAAAAATAAATCACACTCCAGGATGAAATTGAAATAACTGCAAATTGTATAATTAAAACATAAAGCAAAAATTAAATCTGCTCAATGCAATTCTAATATGAAGGCATATTTTGAATGCAAATGTCATCTTTATCTTCCTAATGGTTGTGACCTTCTTGTTCCAATGGTAACAAAAACTGAGAGCCGAGCCCTGACTTACAGAGGTGGGTCAATGGAATCAGAACTCTAGTTAAGTACCTTTATCAGATAATGGTTGATATGTCTCAAGAAATCCTGGGTTTCTCAAAGGCTCTTACATTAAATTGGTCTAGTATTACTTCCTTTGTTCTTAAAGCAGTGAAGTCATCTTGGCAAGGTTTTCATCACCGATACTGTCGATGGCATCAAGAAGATGATTACGGATCTACATTTCTATTCGAAAGGTCATCTGAGTTGAAGGACCTTATGAAAGAGTCTTGTTACACTTCTGATTATCTTGAGAGTTCTACTCGCAGAAGCACTCCCTCTAGCAAAGAAAAGTTGGCATCATCCTTGTATCAATCAGGAAAACCTAGATTATGCTGTGATAACGAACAATCTCCAAATCTTAGGGGCTTAAGGGAACAAAGGTTTATTTCTTGCTTATGTCCGTCTTGGATGGGTTGTGGCTTCCGCTTCACACATCATCATGCCCACTCCAGGGTCCATGGCTGGCAGATTCCAGGGCCAGCAACTGTCATGGAAGAAAAAAATAGAATGTGGTGAAGCAAGCACTGGGTCATAAAGCAACTGATTACATTTCATGGCCAAAGCAACAAGCTCCGCAGGATGGGGAATTGCAGTCTTACATTTTTGCAAAGAAAGAGAAAAATCACATATTTTTGAACAGCCCTCTCAATGTCACAATTGACTTTCCCTAGTTTCTTTTTCTTAGAGTAGGATTGTGGCCAAAGTAGTTTTAGTTTTCCATCCGCCTCTCTGACCGCCCAACCGCTAGGTCTGATGAAGTTGATGATAATTCCTCTAGCAGTTGTCAAAGCTTCTTTCAGATTCGTTAGCAGAATCTTTGATGTCAATATATATCAAACGCAGAAGACAATGAACCTCTATGGGTTTTCTATCCAGAGTAGCAAAATCAGACGTGTTGTTAATTATAATATTATAAGTGTCCTTTCTGTACATAGGGTCCATAAGAGATGTTTGGGAAATACATTTAATATTGTTTTGAAGATATTGATGTTTTTACCAGTTTCCTAAAAGGTGAAAGCAAAAGAGAAATCTGTCTTTGAGGGTGCATATGTGTATATAACAGATGAAAACCAGGAAACAGCTGCATTGAGAGTTATCAGTAATTTCATCCAGTTGTCTGTGTAAGGAAAATGGTGCAGCTCCTCCGTGGCCTGCTTCCTAATTGCAGATGACATGCCCGATGGGGAGGGACGTCTTCAGGCCAGGGCCGTTGCTTCAGTTTTCGCCCTCTGACCCACGCCATCATGCAGGATAACCATCTCTATGATGCATGACTTTATCAAGGGTCCTCTGATCATGCTTCTCAATGTGATAAGGGCTTTGTATTGCATCAACTCGAAGTTTTAGTAAAGTTTGAGCCTTTTAAAATTGAGCTTTCTTTTCACAGAGCATTCACACTGCTGATATAATTTTGTAAGATGCTGTTTTAGCTTTTCTGCTTTTGTGCATCCAATGGGAAGAAATGTGTCATGTAAAAAGCACAGTGGCTTTTATGTCCTATTATATTTGGTGATAACTACACGAAGAGACGTATTTCATTTCCTTGCCAATTTCTAGCTGAAGCTTGACTTAGTGGTAAGCAAGGAGAATCTATCTCTATGATGATCATGATTCCATTGTACCCTTATTTTATCTCCCACAGGAAACTATTATTGGCTTAATAACATGGTGGTGATGATGGAAACTACACTTTCAATGACCACACCCAGGGATATTCCACATTTCTCACACAACAAAACCTTACACAACCATATGGACACAACCAAAGAACTGATAAAAATAATTTGAAATGAAAATATGTTTTCTATGAAGGCAAAGTCAAAGCAACAGGAAAGAAATAAAAACATGTATTTGTGCCTGATATTTGTGCTCTCTCCAAGTTAAAGTGCATTGTTTACAAAAACACAATTCCTTTTTAGATATCTTTGAGGCTATTTGCATAACTAGTGAACTGCAATCTTTGGGTATAAAATTCTTCTTTTTAAAGAAAAATATCATTGCGATGCAATTTTTTTTTTTTTTTGCAAACTTTCAGCCTTCAAGGACTCTCTATTGATGGATGACAGATTATAGAAAAAAACATTTTAGTTAAAAAGCATGGAAACAGATAATAATGTTAAACTTCTCATTTACATATTACATTTATTCACCATGTATTGGCTTACAGAGTGTATTCTTACATCTTACTTGTATTATGTTATTTGGTATTTTGATCAAGCGCCATTGGAGTAGGCATTACCTACATTTGTCAGTTGAGTAAACTGAGGTCCAGAGACATAAAGGGATCTGCTAATGGGCACAGAGTAAATTAACAGAAGCTAAACCTTCCAGTTTCAAGTATCATGTTCTTTGTGGTATAGCACAACTCCACGCAAACATCTTGAAAACACTTCTGTCCTTTCCTCTTGTTTCAAACCTCACTTGTAATAGAGCAAAGATTATCACAAATAACTAGGGACTTTTCTCAACATGATTTGATTTCCACTGTCTTGGGCTGAAAGAGTTAATACTATGCATTTACTACACCCTTATGAAAACATCATCAAATGACTGTAATTTCAGGGGTTATCATTCTCTCACACTTGGAGAAAGAACTGATCTACCCCCTGCAGTAGGATGACCAATGGCAGATGGCCCTGCATGAAGGCGCTCCACACTTAGGGGATTCACAAGGGACTGATACGGTTTGACTTCTGTAGCCTGGAGGTTCATCATGCTGGGGTTTGAGAAATCTTCAGATAAGGCGGCATTAGGGACCCGTGGTTGGAGTCTCAGGGCAGCAGCTGTTGCTCCCACACTCCACAGGAAGCATTTAGAAAGAATTTTAACGGAAAGCTTCTTGCATATTCTTGAGGTGGAATAACTGAGGTTGACAGATGTCCACTCCTCTAGTTTGAGTCTGCTTCTGATTTGCCGACAATCCCAAAGGAGTCTAGTACGTTTTGCCCATGGTGGAGACCAAGGTTTCGGCCCTATGCATAAACAACTCCCGTACAAACAGAACTCTTGTCCCTTTAGAAACTTGTAACTCTCTGTAGAGAAAGGCTGCTGTCTTCTCTTCAACTTTGTGTTTGGTTTAAAATCCATTTTCCCAAGACCATCAGCCTGGGAAAGTCTAAGTGAGTAGTACATTACGTGATGTGTTGAAAAACATGGCAAATGACAGCCCCACATGAAGTGGAAGTTTAATTTATTCTCAAGAATCAGTTTGAAACATCTTCACTGTGGTCAACTCTCTTCTTTATAATTTTATAAGTCATAAAGCACAGGAGTCAGTTTATATTGTGTTTCTGAAGAGTAGCATGGCGGACTATAGATAATTTGCTTAAGACTGGTTAGTTTGGCGTCTTAGACTTTCTACTTTATAAGGAGAAAAATATTCTACCAGACGAACCCACGTAATTAGTCAGCTTGTTAAATAGATTATAATTTGTTTACAGAATACCTATTCTCTTACCCATGGACATATAAATCATTTTTTCCTCAAACCCTTACTTCTCTTTGAAGGCTTTGAGTTGTAGTAAAAAATGTGAGAATCACATAAACCTCTTCATTAGTTATGTGAGTTTGGGAAAATTACATACTTTCTGAGCTGTAGTTAACTTATTTATAAAGTGTGGGCCATAAAGACGATCATGGGAGGTGTGAAAAGGCAAAGAGATAATGTATATAAAACCCTTAGTGACTAGTACTTAGTATATGCTCAATAAATGCTACTTGAATTGTTTTCTTCCAGCCCATGTTGATTATCTGTTTCTCTGAATGCCTGTATCACATACTGTTCATTCCCCAGTATTTCTATGAAGTTAATTCTGTCTCCTTAACAAATATGTAAAGTAAGAATGCTTTCTGCACCTGCAGGATTTGGCACAATGCAGGAATTAATTTGGGGAAACACCATGTAACTAACCTCCCAAAGTCAACAGCCTGCAAATTGTGTCACAGCTTGGTTAGTAGTAAAACACACCAAGGAGTGTGGCCTATGTGATAAAAAAGGCTATAGCTGGCCAATAAAAATCTCATCAAATTGAATTCTGATTGCCAAAGTATACAAGTAAATTAAGAAGGCCAACATTTCTTAAATAAATTGGCAGCCAAGCTGTGGTTTCTCCAAATTATCTCAAGTCTTTTGAATCCTGGTCCTTGAACAATTTTGACATAAGTCAACATTAAATGGAAAGATAAAATTAGAAATGAAATCTTGGCAGAGAATTCCAAAATGGTCCCTGTTGCCACAGTTTTGAATCTCATCTTCACTCACTTTGGAATGTTAATGCCAATGTTTTGGTTCAGAAAAGGTCCAGTATATATTTCCTGTTTCTTTATTAAAGCTATTACTATTTGGATATATTTTCTTCTAATTGGTTTTAATGCATAGATTTAAGAAGAATTGTAGCTTTTTTGTTTTTAGCATTTTAGCAAATATTTTCCTCATTATTGAAAATTTAGCATCATTTTAATGTTTGCAGTATTTATTAGCCATTCCCTAAATTTTGAACATTTAGATATTTCTAATATTTTAGAGTAAATATTGCCTCAGTGGAGATTTTCATCTCCCCTTTTACGACTATATATTTTGGCAAGTGGGATTTCTAAGTCTAGCAAGATGAAAAAAATCTTAAAATATTGATTCACATCTCCAAATATTCTCAAAGACTGAACTAATTTATACTCCATCAACAGTGGAAGAGAATGCCCCTTCATCATACCCTTGCCTATGACTGCTCTTTGGTGGGGGGGAGGGAAATTGAGGTGTGGGGATGAAGAGAACTTCACTGATTTGATTGGGGAAAAATATGTTTTATTGTTGCATGATTGCTTTAATACTCTTTTCTTTGATTACTTGGTTTTATTTTTATCCACAGTTATTATACATTAGCTAGTTGTATTTCTTCAATTGTAAATTTTCTGTTCAAGTTCTCTTAAAAAAAAATTGGTTTTTGTAACAAATTTCATTCATTAGTTTTAGGACAACAGTTCTTTTCTATCCAGATATCAGATTACTATATTGATATTTTATTTTATTTTACTTCTTATATATTTATTGAAAATTGACTTTTAACATCCATAAGTACTTTTAAATACATTGCTTTTTAACTATAAAAACAGTGCATTTTTTAAAAATTAGAATCTATACAATTAGAGAAAAAAGATTTTAAATTGCCCTTAATTTTACTACCCAGTGATAAGTGCTATTTACATCTTACACATTTTCTTTCAGTCTTTTTTCTATGTGTAGAAATTTAAAAAAAAATACAAAACCATGATCTCAAGGATTGAGTTTCAAATCCTTTTTTCATTGTCTGCGTTGATAGCATATTCCCAATTGATTATTTCCAGTTAATTCCCAATTAAGTATCCTTTGAAAGCATAATTTTTAATAGCTACATAAAATAAATGTACCAGTTCACTAACAGACATTTGTATGGTTTCTAAGTGTTTACCTTTAATATAATATGATGACAAATCTTAGGATAGAATCTTAGAGGTATAATTACTGGATTAACAGACAAGAACATAAATATTACAAAATACCTTTCTAAAAAGTGGTAGCATGTATTCCAAAAGAATGTGAAAGTGTCAATCTCAATTCATTTTGCTAGCATTGAGTATTACATTATTATACATAATTTTAAATAAGAATCTCCTTCTTTGATAGATTTAATTACACATTATCTTTTTGCTTTGCTGCCCTTTAATAGCAAAGTTAAACATTTGTTAGTACATTTAAGTTTATTGGATTATTTGCCTCTACTCTTTTGTAGAATACATGTTCATATTTTCACACATAAATATTTCAGGAATTTTATTTATTTTAAGAGTGCTCAATATAGAGCATATTAACCTCTATCACAATTATTTCAAGTGTTTTCTGGTTTGTCATCTACAGTTAAAAATTTTTATTTATGTTCAGAATTATAAAAATTGTTTAATTATATATTAATCTCCTTTATACTTTCTTCCATTGTTTTTAATTTAAAAGGCTTTGACTACCCTGAAATTAATTAAATATCACCGATTTTTTCTATTTTTAAATGTTCTTTTCTCAACTAACTCTTAAAATATTATTCTTCAGAAACTAGAAAGGTATAAAGAAAATACAATAATAATATGTATTCTTTTTCCTCCGTAATTTTTGAGGTATAGTTGACAAATAAAAATTATGTATCTTTAAGTTGAATAATGTGATGTTTTGATCTATATATATATATTGTGAAATGATTACCACAATCAAGCTAATTAGCATATCCCTCACCTCAGAGTTATCTTTTCTTTTGTGATGAGAATTCTTAAAATCTATTCTCTTAACAAATTTCAAGTATTCAGTATGTTATTATTAGCTATAGTCACCATGCTATACTTTAGGCCTCCAAAACTTATTCACTTTATAACTGAAAGTTTGTGACCTTTGACTAACATCTCCCCATTTTCCCCACCTCCTGATCCCTGGTAACTACCCATCTACTCTCTCGTCTTTATTTTTGGAAGAATTGATATTTTGTCCACATCTGAATTCTATTTTATATATTGTCTTCAGATTTATTTCTGGTTCATTAATTCTTTAATTGCATGCAATTTGCTATTGAAGCCATCAATTGTGTTTTAACTTGTATTATGTTTGTAATCTTAAAAGTTTTCTTTCTTTTTTTTTTTTCTAAATCTGCCTAACCAAGTTTGATAGGTTCTTGTTATTTGCTTATATTTTCAACACTCTTTTTTATTTTTTAGGGACATTATGCATTCTTATCTTGCATTCTACTCTAAAAATTCCAATATCTGCAGGTTTTGTGCATCTGATTCTGCTGCTTGTTGTTTCTGGCAGTTCTTGCTCATGGTACCTGTTTCCTCCTATGGTTTGTAATTTTGTGATGTTAACTCATGTTTGGTGTTCTGTTGGGAACACCTTGAGGACTGGGTGAATGTACATTTCTCCAGTAGGGATTTCTGTTTTCTTTTTCCTGGTTTCTGGAACACTACTAACCCAGAATCGCTTTGAAAGACATTCTTGACTTTGGGCTTTTCAGACCAAATAAATAGTATAAATTTAGGCCACAAAGCAGTGGGAGAGCCAGCTCATGATTGTGAATAATCAGTCAAGGAAGATGGGCAATAACTGTGGTCTTCCTTTTTGGGGGTGAACATGGTTTATCCTTTCACTGGAGGTGGAGCCACACAGAGCTCTGGCTCTACATGCTTGCTTCTCTTCTGACTCCCCTCTTTGTACAAACTCTAGACTTCGTAGCTTGTCTTCTGCAGTGCCCTCACAATCGAAAGTTTGAAACAAGTTACCCCATTTTCATTTTAAATCAAGGTGCTAGATCACCCAAAGAGGATATACCAAGAGATTATAATATTAGGTTTGCCAGCACTGGCAACCATCTGCCCTCAGCCTGCATGGGAGGTAGAGATGCAGGAGTTGGCGGAAGGGTTTCTTTTGGAATAAGTTATTGGTATACTGTGATGGGGGAGGGAAGTGCCTGCTTGACCTCAAGCCACTTGGTAAGGGGTGTGGAGAACCAGTAGGAGAATTTGCCCCATGTCCTCTGTGGTTTAGGAGTCATAGGAACTTGTATCTGCCTTTTATTCTTTTGAGTCTATTCTGGGTCCAAAGAATAGTTGCTCTGATAGTCATCATCTCTCCACGTTGAGATGGCCACTTTGCATAGGCTCAGGCGTGCTAATTACTCTGATGCTTTCATAATGCTGAATACTAAAAATGAATACCAACAGGAGTTTGGGTCATTTAATTTTCTTTAAAAATATCATTGTCCAATAAAGTGCTTTTTAAATAAACTTATAAGATTTCAATGTCAGCATGGATCTGTGCATTCTTATCAAATTGATACAAAAAGTAGAAAATATGGACTGAAATATGTTCACCACTTTGGAAGTTGATTCACTGAAATCAGAGAGATTTAGCCTCTTGATGAACCCATAAAACCTTTTTACTCTTGGGGAAAAAGCATTCAATCTCATTGAGAGGAGAATTTATAGCACTGCATCTGGGAAGAAATGTACTTGGCTTTTATAAAATGGGTTAAAGCTTGCACACTGGTAGAAATGACAATTTTTGATTAACAAATTGTCAGCATGGGGCACATTCCTTCAATTTTCAGCAATTTAATATCCCAGCATTAATCAGCTTTTGTAGAATGCCACCCACTGTTCATACATCAGCTAGGAAGGCAGTAATGAAGAATTGCAGAATTCACATTAAATCAGAGATCATGCTGACTGGAGTTTCTTATTTTGTGTGAAGATGGCTTTTTTATTATTTAGGAATTGGTCAAAACATGCCGTGTCCTCATTAAATAACTGCTAAGAGTGCTTTCTTTCAGGACAATAAATGGCACTAATAAATTGGCAGGCCTCCCACCAAGTAGACCTTTGATATATGTTTTGTGAGCACATTAATATGAAATCAAAATTACAGAAACACAGGGAGTGTTCTTACTCATAATTGTCTTTTTTCTGGAAAGGAAAATAAATCAAACTCCCAGGAAGCCTAAACCATTTATAAAATAATGACTTTTGTTTTTATAAATTGGTTTAATTCATCCATTTCTTTATTACTTATTAGGTTCCTACAATGTGTGAGGCACCACTGGGCCTAAATAGATGCATAGGCGTAGCCCTGCCGTGAAAGAGCTCACAATATCCACACATACTCCATTGTTTGGTCGTGACATGTTTTTACTTGAGTCCGTGAAATTGAACTAGATGTGCCAATATTCTTCATATGTGAGTGTGACACTGTAAATATTGACTTGTGCTCTCTCTAGTATTGATGCTAGAGACTGCCAGTTATCACTTCTGGCATTCTTGGTCTCTCTTGTTACCAAGCTGCATACATTTTCAGAAAGGCTTCTCAAAGTTAGGTTGTATTAATGTATAGATTGTTCCCTTGAGGGAAAACAAAATGAATTGATTGATACAGGGCAGGATATTGTGATCTGGGTAATTCTGTTTTTTGGCTATAACAATGAGTAGTTCCCTGGAGCAAACAAGGATGTGAAATGGAAGTTTAGTCAGAGGTAGTGCAAAGAAAGAGAGCCAGCCTGTGGACTGTTTTCAGTAGAGTGATTGAGTAATTTGTGATGAAAACCTTGGATGGAAGGTCTTAAGTTGGGGTTGATGACTGTACTTCAAAGAGTACATGAACGTCCTAAAATTATAAGTATCATTTTGTATTTAAGAAGCTGTGTGTTTTCCTGAGGAGATAATCTCTAGCCTTCACTGGATTCTCCAAGAGATCTATGATCCCCTCCTCCCAACAAAGTTATGAATCATTGGCTTAGGTCAGGGGTAGGTAAACTTTTTCTGAAAAGGGCCAGATAGTAAATATTTTAGGCTTTGAAGGATATATAGTCTCTGTAAATAAATGGGTGTGGCTGAGTTCTAATAAAACTTTATTTACAAAAACAGGGTTACCCTGGGGGCCATAGTTCTCTGATTTCTGGCTTAACTATGATTTGGTAACACCAAACTTTTAAAATACTGTGCTAAAATAATCATATCCAAGTTTTTCCTTTTATATAAATCATATTTGACATAATTTAACTTATTTGAAATAATTTAACTTTGTCATTTCCTTTGTCCTTACATTATACCTTGTATTGAGGTATAATTTATATGGGGTAAAATGAACACATCTTGAATGTGCAACTTGATGAAGTTTTACATATGCATATACCCATGTAACCACCACCCAAACCAAGATATAGAACATTTTCATCACCCTAGAAAGTTCCCTCATGTTTCTCTCCAGTCATAATTTTCCCCCTCTCCTTGGAAGTAACCATTTTTCTCTCTTCTATCATCATAGCTTAATTTTACCTTTTCTTGAACTTCATTTAAATGGGATTATAGAGCCGTGTGTATTTTTTGTGTCTGGCTTCTTTTACTCAACACAATGTTTTTGAGATTCGTCTGTATTTTTGAATACAGACTTTTAATACAGACTTCCTGGCTCACATATATTGTTGTTTCTGAAGACCAGACTTGCTTAAATAACAAGAGTTTGTTGGTCCGTCTAGTGTTTGTAGTGCTATACTAGAGACCATAAGAAGATGCAGGAATATTTCTATCTCCACCCTCCCACCACTTTAAGAGTTAAACCACTATCACATACATTGCAATTCAAGAACATTTAGTTACAGATAATGTCAACAAATTGAAAGACAAACTCAGAGTGTTCTTTCTCATTGGAGAATTTAAGAGTTTAAAGATATTCTTAAAGAGTATAATTTGCTTTTATACTACCATTGGTGGCCCATAGAATTGTGGAAGCTTCTAATATATTTAAGTCTAGTGCTTTTCAGACTTTTATGTGCAGGTGCATCACCTAGAGGCCTTGTTAAAATGCAGATTATGATTCAGTTGGTCTGGGGAATGGCCTGAGAATCTGTACCTCTGGCAAATTTCCATATAGTGTTGATGTTGCCCCCATGTGGAACATGCTTTGAGCAGGAGAGCTCTTGTCTAATAATCGTTATTGATGTTGTTGAGACCAGAGATGCTAGTATCCAAGAGCAGTGGCAGTGAAAACTCAGAGAGGAGTAAGATATTTATAAATAAAAATGTATGGAAGCTTCTGAGAAACCAGAACAGAATATGAGAAAGAGAGGATACCAAGGATGATTCCTGTCAGTCTGCCTGATACAACTAGATACATTGTGTAGCATTCAGTGACAAACGTGGAAGGGAATGCTATTTGGAAAGATTTGAGTGTGTTTTTATCTATACTAAGTTTGAAGTGTTTGGGGATATATGAGTCGAGATGTTGAGTATTAAACAGTTATTTGGATGTAGGGTTCTGTATCTCAGAGCAGGATCTGTCTGGAGAGGTGAATCTGAGGAGCCATGACCACAGTTGACATCTAGAGTAAGACTGCGGTGAGGGGAGAAGAGGATCATAGGCTCAGCATGGAGGAACTCCAATAGTCAGTGGTCAGATAGCAGAAGCTGAGACTGCAAAACAGACTGAGGAAATACCAAAGAGACAGGAGGAAAACCAAAGGTGTGTGTGTGTGTGTGTGTGTGTGTGTGTGAAAGAAATAAAAAGAAGAGAATAGTTTAAGAAATAAACAGTGGTTAACAGTGTCCGATGCTACTGAAAGTATATAAGGATTTAAATGTCTGTTGGATTTAGCTGCTATCCATAATTGGTGACCTTCAGGAGAGTTGTTTTAGTGGAATGAGACAGTCAAAAACTAGATTGGCATGAACTGATGAATGAATAAGAAATAAAAAAACTGGAGATAGAAAAATAGAGATTTTGTCCAGAAGAGCAGGAAAAAGAGATAAGTTGATGACTGGATAGGAATGTAGAATGTGAAGTCAAAGGAGGTTTTTGGTTTCTCATTGATGAGTTTTGAACATGTTCAAATTCCAGTGGGATGGATCCGTTTGAGGTGGAATGATGAGATAAACAAGATGGAAACAATATAAATGATAGTGTGTGCTTTTGGAAAAGGCTGGAATTGATGGGATCCAAAGATCAGGATTTGGCTTTTGAAAGGAAGAAAGTGTTCAACCAATGTAAGAGGAGTGGAGAAAGATGAAACAATGTGTGGAAGGGTGTGGTGGTGAATGTCGAGGGTTTCGACATTCTTTATGAAGTAGGAGGTGAGGTCATTGGCGGTGAGGAAAGGGGAAGTTGTAGCTGTAAGGACCCGTCTAGAGAAGAGTGACAGAGATTTGAAATAGCCATTCTAGAGAGTACAGTATGTTGACCGGACAAATGTAGCAGGTTGCTGATCGTTTGTTTAAAATGGAAGTATTTTGTGTGACTTGCTCTAGTACAAGGCCAGAGAATGGATAGCATTTAGGTAGATTGTGATTATGCCGAATGTGTGACAGGACATTGGGGTGCTGGCCAGATTATCACTGAAAAGGTGGATCATGGGATTTAAGCAAGAAGAGAATGAAAATGAAGAACGAAGAAGGCTGATGGTAGGAGGGACAGTAAAGAAGACAGTTATTTAGAGGACCTGTTGAGCTCGAAGAATGGTCACAATGGGAGTAGTTAATAAAATACTTAATAAGCAGGAAGGGAAAGAAGTCAGAGTCTAAATGAAAGATGTCCCAGTGAGTAATTTGAGGCTATGACGAAGTCCAAAGCCATCCTTGTGGAGTAGGTGGCTGATGGGGCGCAAAGGAGAAGGTTGTAAGTGATGAGGAGGTCAAGAACCCAAGGTCAGGGTGTCAGACGGGTCATCCACTTGGCTACTGAAGTGACCCAGGATATTGGCAGGACTTGGGGTGGAGGGGAAGACTGTGATCATGTGCCAAAGTCTCCTATAAATGGTGGCAATTGCAGGACAAGGGCAGTTGATGAGTCACTCACTGGAAGGGTGGTAAAAGGCAGTGAGGAGGAAAGGGAGAGGCCATCATCCATGACGTAGGAGGAGATGAGAATTGTTGGCAGGTGATGGTGGGAAGTACAGAGGATAAAACTCCATGTCCTGATTTTGAGCTACCTTGACAGTATGAACAGTCTCTATTCACCAGGGATGTGGGGAAGTCTTTGCATTGGGGGTCTCTCTTAAAACAAGGTGAAGGGATTAGGCAAAGAAACAGATAAGTTCATAGAAGACAGTTTATGAAATAAACAGTATTTCCAGAGAGTTCAGATCAAGGGTTTTGGTGGGTGGGAGAGGGATAGTCTGGGTCCTGGGCCAAGAAGTACCAAGCAGTGGGGATGAGGGTGGAGGAGAGGATGGATGTCCAGAGACTTATACTTGGGGTGTTCCTGATGAACATGCATGGTAGTTTGCAGTTAACCTCTTTGAAGAGAGTGGGCACTTAGCCTCATGTTCAGAGGACTTCTCTAGACTTAGATGATCTTGGTCCCAACAGCTATAGTTTTTGTAGCCAATTGACTGTAGGTGGTATTCTAGGCTGCAATCCTGCAGCCAAGGCATGGGATAGGGTAAAAACCCTTATTGTTATTGAGTTTTATAACCAAAACTTCTGGCCATGATTATCTTAAGCTTTTATATCCTAGCATAATACCCATTTAGCATAAGTCATCTGGGATCTATAATAATGCAATCACACATTTTCATAGTGTTTACAGGCTTTAGAACAGTTTACAATGTACTTTCAAGCATATCATCCCATATTAGACTATGCATTTTCCTTTTATAAACACAAAGCTTTTACCTTATGGTTTATTTGCATTTCTGGCAAAATTTAGGCCAAGAAAAGAGAATTTTATTTTAGATTAATCATTTTGGTTAGGTTAATTGGTTTGTCAAAAAGCACATTGAGGAGAATTTAGATTTGACAAATAAACTTGGGAAGTGAGAAACAAGGTATATTCTCTGTCAATTCTTTTTTTTTTTGAGATAGAGTCTCACTTTGTTGCCCAAGCCAGAGTGAGTGCCGTGGTGTCAGCCTAGCTTACAACAACCTCAAACTCCTGGGCTCAAGCGATCCTCCTGCCT
>VBSM01003204.1:68427392-68442179 GCA_008086735.1 Cheirogaleus medius | reverse complement strand
CTCAGCCTCCCAGAGTGCTAGGATTACAGGCGTGAGCCACCACGCCCGGCCTCTGTCAATTCTTAATGGCCCCAAATGGGTGAGGCTGCAACTAACTTTAACAAGTGGGTCTTCATGCTGCTCTCTAGACTTGATGATGGTTGCCCCTATTCTTTGATTTTTCACTTTTAACATAGTGCTGCTCAGTATAGGATTCTACACTATTTCATTTGACTTCGTGACTCTTTTCAAGGCAGCATTTGGCTGGTAATTTAAGTTTCAGTTTGGCTTCTGAGGTTGCAAAAGAAGGTGGAAAGAGCACAAAGTGTTGAAATTTAGTCTCTTACAGATGCCCAAGCTTGAGTAGGATACATAACAACTCCTGAACTCCATTTTCCTCCCTGTTAACAATGAAAGTTATGGATACTTATTTACCTTGAACCATATAGACACTCAATAAATGTGAAGCTTTCATTTCTTCTTCCTGACTGAGCTATTTGTTTATTCTTGACACCAAAGTGAAATTTGAAAGCGTAGAAAGGATGCAAAAAGATTTTTTGTTTAAGGCAAACTAAACTTGGTAGTGGGCATGTGTTTAACAATGGGACCTGTTGTATTTTACACTTTCTGGATATCCTTATGTTAGTTTGAGCAGTTAAATGTTGTTAGAGAACTGACAACATTTTAATTTCATTGTAGGCTATATTAAAGTACACAGAGTTAAATGAGGGGTTTGAAAGTTGATACAGTCTACCAAGAATGTAATCATTTGGGAAATGCAGAATGGTTTGGTCAGATGAAGCAAAAACTTTTTCAGAATTTGTCACTGATATTTTCTTTTTGTGAGAAGAAAAAGGAAATAATTCTTTGTAGTTTGAATGAATTGATATCATCAAGTATATTTGTGTGGATTAATCTCCTGTCCTTTTCTGTAGCAGAGAGAGTGGTTATCAAGTGGTTACTTACAGCATTTCGATGAAAGGATTTTTAATATTGTCCATGTCTTTTTATTGCACAGACCAACTCCATGTTTCTTGTACTTTCTTTCAGTTTCTTTACAGACACCAGGAAGAAATGACTCTTGGTTGCTTCTTTTTAAATTTTTTCTGTTGATTGGCTTATAGTTATTGTTCACAGATTTTTAAAAGGATTCTTTTTTCTTCAAACAATAATGTATTTGGGAAAAGAGTTTTCTCAAGCAAAAAGTTGTTCATTTTATGGAAAGTTTAAGGAAATGCTGTGTAAAGCCAATAGTTAGTACACCAATAGTAGTATTTTTCTAAAGAAAAATCCACTGATATCAGGATCAATATATTTTCATTTCCCTTCTGCCTATAGATCTTACAGGAATTTTCACACCAAGATTGCTGAGTGCTGTGTTTGAAGGATTCTTTCATCAGCTTGGCACAGATAGAAATATCATCTTGACCTTGTTTCCGAAAGATGTTTTAACCTCACTAATTAAGAAAACTTCTCAGCTATTCAGCAAAGTTCTCTTGAGAGTGAAGGGCCTTTGATTGGGGAAATTCCCTAATTGGATAGGACTTCTCATCATAAAGTAGTCATAACATGTTGATTATAGTTTTACCATTAGGAATTCCATTGCTTAACACAACTGTATTATAACAAGAATTTGATTAACCTAAGTCAATATTAGCCTGGAGATATTTGGCACCAGTGAAAAGATCAAGTCACCTTAGCAATCCAGGAGTCTAATGAAAGAGGATGGGCTTTTGAATCATAACCATAAAAATAAATATTGTACAATAGAGTATGGGTTTTTATGTAATAATCTCCAGTGATTGCTAATATCTAGTACTTTCTTCTATGTCTTTCAACCTGCATTTTAAAGTTTTTATTATGCGAATATTCATGAATACACAAAAGGAGGATTGTGTAATGAATTCCCATGCACCCATCATCCATGCTCAGTAATTACCAATAGTTTGTATTCTTGTATCCCCTTGAATTTTTGTTTGTTTGCTGCACTCATTTAAACAGAATCCCAGATATATTATTTCATCCATAAACACGTCTGTATTAACCTCTGTCAATCTATTTTTATGCTGTTAAAATAACTATAGATACTAACTCTTACATACTCCTTTATATTCTTAAAGCACCTTATCTCTTTATTAGGTTATCACAAAAATTCGTATATATTATCATCACTATTCAGCAGATTAAGAAAAAAAACCCCTGAGGTTCCAAGTGTCTAAATGACATTCTCAGGGACTACTGATTAGTGACAGTGGATTTCAAACCTGGGTCTCCTACAAATATGTAACTCAGTTTTATACTCTGCAGGGTATATGACCATATCAAGTAATGGCTGCTGCCTTGGCTATTTGACTTCAACTGCTCTGAGCAGAGGCTCCCTTCTTTTAATTTTGTGTTACTTAGGGAGCAACTGAAGGTGACCAAGGGTGGCCAGAGAGAAGTGGCTAGTAGAGATGTGTATTAAGCATGACTTTTTATTCTGATGTTTTGACACCTGGGACCTTGCTAACTTCTGATTTCTTCAGAACCAACTCATGAGCTTGCAACTTATGCCAACTAGACAACATATTACTTATCTCCCCTGTGCTCTTACTATGACCTGAAATTTTCTAGGAGGAAGCTCCCCAAACACATTTTTAAGTAGTAACCCAAGTCAGACAAATATGTTTGAAAAATACACCAGTAGCACCTTCCACTAACAGAGATCACTAATCACTGGAGAGACTGTCCCTCCCAGTGCTGGCCAGTTCTTGGAGACTGTAAAGGACTCACAGTGAGTGTGCTTTTCATATGCAAACCGACCAATCCAAAGACTATGCCCACACTACCTGCCTTATCTACTAGCTCTCCCAGTTCCAAGCTCCCGTCCACCTGCCCTAATCACCAGAAACCCTGCGATGACCCATGTGCCCTAGAGCCTGCGGAAATTACTCAAACTAGGCAATCCTAAACCTGCTTACCTTGCCTCACTTGTTTCTCCCTTCTGGAGGAAACCACGCTAAAGGCTCTTATCCACATTTTTCCCCTTGCTCCCTCTGACTGCCCAGTGCTTCCCTACAGCCCAGCATGCTGTAGCATGTCTCCTCCTCTCTGGAGCTATGAGTATAAGAAACCATCAGCTGACTTTACCATACCTGGATAACAATAAAACCTACATTTTAATACAAGAAGATATGGAATGAGTAAAATCTCTGGGACCTAGCTTTCAAGGGCTTGCTGCTGGAAGATCTAACAAGCTCAGTTGGAAGCAGGTGAGTGTCCAAGGTTAATTAATTAGGTTGGAGATCAAATGCTGTGAAAAGACAGCAATGAGGGACAGGCAATGAGGTCAACAACACCTGGAAGATATCATCATTGAATGGCAGTGGGCAGACCTAATAACTGGTGATCATTCAGTTGTCTTGGTGGCTTCCTGAGGTGGGCTGAATTCTGGGGGAAGTTATGTTTTTTCTTGGGTACAAATGTCATCTCCAACATTTGCACTCCCCTGGGACTACAAGGCAACTTTCCCTCTCATCCTGATGTCGATGCCTCCACGACATTTCTTCTCATAGGCCACCATTGCAGGGCCTGCAGATTCCATCCAATCTTGCAACAGTCAACAGCAAAGGACTATATATGAGGCTTTCAGTACCTGGTTTTACCTCAAGTGTTTCCTCTTCTCTGAGACTCCAGTTCTCAAGCTAACTCTTACATTTCCAGCCGAGGTGGAATTTTAGATCTAGAAGAAATCTTAGAGCTAAGTCCAATATTCTCATGTTACAGATGAGGAAACTGAGCTTCAGAAAGAGAAAGGAGCTGGTCTGAAGAACACAGACTTCAAAAAGGCAAAGGCTAAAACACAGGCCTCTTGACGCTAATGTACACATTTCATTTATATGCTGATAATTTTCAGTAAAATCTAATTTCTATTCAATATAGGTCATATCTCACAACAACAAGTTCTAGTGGAGTATATGAGTTACTTGACTTGGGCACAATCAATATAATAAATACTTACTTAAATAACTGGGAAATTATTTCCTTATAAGAATGTTTTTGTAAAGGGGATATGTCAATTTTGTCCAATGGACATTATGTCATATTTCACTATAATTCTGACATGCTGTAGTGTGCTAGATTTTTCTTTCTGACTTTTGTTTACACATACACACCCACAAGATAAACACACCCACACTCAAATACTCACTCTCCACCTGTCTTTCTAAAAAAAAACTTTTAAACTCAGATTAACCTATCTGCTTGGATGGGACAAGACATTAATAGACCATGTGTTCAAACACTCCATAATAACTCATTGATTTTAATATGAATTGTTTTGAAGTAATATCTCAAAAGTCTATCAGTTTTAATGAGATTTTTTGTTATTTGTACTGGTTCTGGGAAATATGCTATTAAAGCTCCATTTTTCAGAGTCAAACTCATTCATCTAAAAATGTAATCATGGCCTCAGGCCCCATGTATCTTTGCTGACCACTAAAGTGACCTGGACACCATCATGAAGATTTCTTAGGTCAGCAGTTCTCAAACCTGAGAGGCCTGAGAATAACGCAGAGGGCTTGCTGACCCACAGGTTGCGGGCCCCTCAGAGGTTCTGATACGATACATCTGATTCATGGGCCCCAAACATTTGTATTTCTAGCAGGTTGCTGGTGATTTAGGAACCACATTTGGAAAGCTGCTGCCATAGGTAATCATTTTCTTGAAAGTTATACAAAAAGAAGCTAGTGGGAGTTTCCTAATTTATTCAGAGCCAACCCATGAGTTTGTAACTTATGCCAAGTAGACAACATACTTTAATACCTAACTATCTTCTCTGGGCTCTTACTATGATCTGAAGATTTTTCGGAGGAAGCTCCCAAAACACATGTTTAAGTAGTAACAAAAATCAGACAATTATGTGTGGAAAATACACCAATAGCACCTTCTTCCAGTAGAGATCCATTAATCCTTGAAAGCCTTAATGCTTTAAAACAATCACATAGGTTTTATATTTCCTGTAAGTAACTTGGGAGAGAGGAGGTAGTTACATAATCTTGTAATGAATACTATTAATTTGGAAGAAATGTGAAAATATTTTCATAAACCTCCCATGCCATTGAGCAGGCTGTGCTGTGATTTAGGTGTCACTGGAGCAAACTAAGGTAGTGCTGCTTGCATTGTAAGTTGCCTCTGCTCATACATGCTAAGTTTTTATTGTAGTGTATTGATATAGTCAATTCTCATTATTCATGAGTTCTGTACTTGCAAATTTTCCCACTCTATAATGTTTATCTGTAACCCCCAAATCCATAATTAAGGTTCTTTCATGGCCATTTGTGGACATGTGCAGAGAAGTGGTAAATTTGAGTCACCTGAAGTGTGTGTTCGCAGCTGAGGTCCAGCAAGGTGAAGCTTTGCCTTTGTGTTTCTGCTCTTATGTTGTAAAGAAGTGTCCCTTTTGCATTCATGCCACATCTTCCCCACATTTTTGTGCTTTTTACTTTTATTTTTGGTGATTTCACTGTTTAAAATGGCCCCCAAACATAATACTGAAGTGCTAAGTGCAAGAAAGTTGTGTGTACCTTACAGAGAAGATACGTGTGTTAGATAAGCTTTGTTCAGGCATGAGCTATATATAGTTTGGTTGACCATGAGTTCAATGTTAACGAATCAACAATGTATATTAAAGAAGGTATCTTTAAACAGAAATACACATAAAATAAGGTTATGTATTGATTGATTGACAAAAATGTGACCAAAGGCTTACAGGAACTTATTTCCCCTGTGAGCAATGGTTCAGTATCCACTAATCCAGTGTTTGCAGCAGTTGTATAGAACATAATTATCTTCTGCTGAAGAAGGCTAAACAAAAACAACATAACTACCATGAAGAACAAGAACCAACATGGCTTATACCTGCTGAGGATACCACACCTACAGAATTTTTATCCATTTATTGATTAACTTACCAGCTCATTTCATGTTGTCAGCACTATATATTCACTTCTCAAATGTGACGTTATAACGCAGACTTTCTACTATGAAAAAGTAAAAATGTCACTCAAGCAACTTTAGTAATCTCAGGTGTAGTGGATCGGGTTACACAGTACGATATTTCACAGATTTTTTTTCTCTATCTGTCTCCACAAAACAGAAGTCTTTGGCCGCCTTGCTCTTACCGCCAGGAGTGTAGGCTCCCTGGCCCCGTAATGTCCACACCCGCAGACCCCGAACATCGGGAGAGTCCCCAAGCTTTCTGAGGGCTGCCTGGTCAGGAGCCTGGAGAATTTGTGAGAAATAACCCCGCTCAATGTTGGTGGCCTCAAAACGGTGAGACTTTCTGGACTCAGACTGACTTTTTCAGTGGCCTCCCTGTTTTTACATTGCCAGCACATAACTCAAATAATACTTCTGTGGCTTTCACCTCATCATGAAGTAATGATCTGAAATACGCATTTAAATGGGGGAAGAATCCCATAGTACCTGTGTGGTAGA
Organism: Cheirogaleus medius; assembly: GCA_008086735.1. Taxonomy (NCBI): domain Eukaryota; kingdom Metazoa; phylum Chordata; class Mammalia; order Primates; family Cheirogaleidae; genus Cheirogaleus; species Cheirogaleus medius. The sequence goes on along the minus strand of VBSM01003204.1, from coordinate 68,435,723 downwards.
AAGAGTGCGCACATTGGAGCATGACTACTTGAAAGAAGAAACACCTGAAACTGGGGGAGCAAATATAATTCCCCAAAGGAAACATTGCTATTTAGTAGGCAATAGATCTAAGAGTCAACCCATTAACTGGCTCTTTTGCCACTTTTGGAACTAATATTTACAGTGATCAATAAAACTATCAAACAAATAAGAGGTAAACATAATAGCTATAATTTATTGAGCTCTTCCATGCTCCAGAATCTGTACAAGGCACATTATTTCATTCACTTCTCATCTTCCCCATGTGAGAAGTAGCATTATCCCCAATTTATAGGTAGTGACTAAGGTTCCAGGAGTTAGAAAATATAGTCCAGGTCAAAAAGCTAGTAAGCATGGACCAAAGTTTGCTGTTACCTCTGTATCCCATTGGCTTCCCTCTATATGGAAGGAGAAAAGGTAGTCTAATTCTCCTTCCAAATAGGATTAGCCAAAAGGTAATACGACAATAAGATGGGATGATTTTCAAAAATTGAAAACAATTCACAGAATAGTCTGTGAATTTAGAGTGTAGAGTACTTCTTGGCTGAGAACAGATTATCATCGTGTGGTGTTTATAAACTTTGATACTGGTTGGTTGGAAGCCAGTGAAAGGATGTTCTGTTGTAAGCAGCTGAATGAAAAATTTTAGGACCTCAGTTTTCTCTTTTATTAGGTTCGTCCTGGGCTCCAAAAGGTTCTCACCTTGAACACTGCTCTGAATGAAACAATGAGAGAATAACACTACATTTCTTTTTATTTTTAATAAAAATGCTGTTGCCCTTGAAAGAAATTCTCTATTAAAATTGACAGTCTGCTCTCAGCTTGCTCGGTGATGCATTTAGATATCTTTGGGAAAGTGTTTCACAAACTCAAAGTTCTGGGAAGGAGTAGCCCCCATTCTTAGTCTCTTTTTGCTCAAAACAGCAAATTCACGCAGCAACAATAGCTTAATCTTACTCCATTTCTAGGCATTCACTTTTAACCCATGGAAATCTCTTAAATTAGCATTATGTATATCATGTTGGATTACTTGATACCGTAAATAACATGACGGATGTTGCCCAATTGCCTATCGCTTACATTATTTCAATCTAGTTTAATAAATGCTGTATCATTATAATATTTGAGGTTATTTAGTTAATCTAAGAACAATATGGGATAAGCACTTTCATGGCTCTCTGACTTATATATTCCGAGGGGGATTCTGTAGATACTGGCATGAAAACGGACAAACAAGATCCCAAATTTAGAGACCATCCCTAAAAGGTCTTGAGGGCGTTCTAGGTGTTGCACATGAAGCAAAGCACAGTTCCTGGCATGTGGTCAGTGTTTCATAAATTTGTGTTAATGACTTCTCTGAGACAAAGCTATAAAGGCTATCTCATAGTAAATTATGTATACATTAAAATTTTATGAATCGAGTCTCAATTTAAATGCATAGTAAGATCTCATTATATTTATGAACTATGCCTTGAATTATCTGTAATATGAATAGTTACTTCCTAATTACCCTGCTCTATAAGTTTGACTTTCTCTTACATATGATTTCCTTGAAGTGTGGATCACCTGAGTGTAGGAGAAAATAACTTAGCATAATGTGGTACACGAAACAGGATCTTGCCTGTGATTTTCCATTTTTTTATGTTCTGGAAAATCAAAGGAACTTTCTGTGATGTTCCCTGAATATAGAGCTTTGCAATAAGTTCTTAAAGAATCACTACGGAAGAAAAACATTCTGCCTTTGCCCTTGAGTTTGCAGCCTTTGGAGTCTTAAGATTTTAAAAGTGGGCTTTTGTATTGACTTATGGAGAGAGCATAAGTGTATGTGTATCCAGGCTATAGTGGATACAGGAAGTGTTACAGCGTAATTATAATACATCATAGATAGAGGGATAGGTAGACCATACACAAATGTGGATATATGTAAAGACACAGAGATAGATAGGTATAGATGTAAGGTTGGGTGGAGGATGTAGACAACTTGATTTTCCTTTCTCTGGGGGTATGTATTATTAATATATATTCACAATAGATAGGAATTCTCAGCTCTTTCTCTATTATAAATTATATATAAATTTCTCTATTATAAATAAAATTCTGGGTCTGTGTTCAGTGCCTCGAACCATCCTAGTTGCAATTAGGCAATTATTAGTAACTTTTTATTATACTAATGATATTAGAGAGATAAGTAAAATCTTCCAGTCAATAGAGTAGTAAGGAGTCATAACTGTGATGGTTAAAAATAAAAACATAATGAGCGGTGGTTAAACTAAGCAGAAAAATCACATAAAATCTTGGGGTTAATCATAGGTTAGATTTGATTTTTTTCCTGGTTATGATATTCCAGTTTAGTATTTTTTAGCATTTTATAACTCATTTTATTCTAATAATGATCTTAAACTGAACCTATTAGGCCTAAACTTGTCATTCATTTTAGAATCTTATAGCGAATTCCATTTTATATCATTAGTTTATCAAGATCTCTCTTCCTTGCTGATGTATTTATTAATAGAGAACCTAGGTGCTTGGAGAAGACGGCTGATCCTAACCAGTGTAATTCCCAGCTGAAAGTGCACTGGAAAAAATATGGGCTCTGGAACCATCAGCCCTGTATTTGACTGTTAGCTTTGTCCTTTACTTAGAGGCAATCTCAATGAGACTTAAACTCCCAAACACCCAAGTTCCTTACTTTAAAGTGGGGATAGTAACATCTATTTTGTAGGACTATTGTTAGTATTAGAGCTAGTGTATACAAAGGGCCTACCTCAGAATCTGGCACATCTTTGGTACTCCTGGAGTGGGAACTATGATGATGATGGTGATGATGATAACCCATCTGAACAAATTTGCATCATGTCTCTACCACACTTGATTCATTGCCCTGTCCTCTGTGTGCAGAGAGGCCTGTACTTGAAAACAATTCCTTGTTTGTTTCCTCCTGAAGGTGAGGGATCAGCTCAGCCATCTCTTTGTGACACAGCATCCTATCCTGGGCAGCCTGGTCCTCAGCTCCTGTTTTCAGGTAACAGACGTGAGGTTGGTGGAAATCAGCACTTACCTGCAAACCCTCGGGTACTTCTTCCTTTGTGAGCATCCTACCCAGATCCCAGCAAAGTCATCATGCTGTTGTTTAAGATGATGGGTTTAATCTTTTGATTTTCTTTATTTAAATTACCTACATAACCAAATACTCTCTCACCGATGGATAAATTAGAATTGGTCACCTGCTTAGGAGCCAGGATTCTGCCTGATACATTTTTGTCCTGGCAGAGCAGCCACCATCATTCCGAGGAGTGACTGACCCATCTCTACTGAATACAGCAGAATGAGTTAGAAAGGAATGGATGCATAGTTTATGATATTTTGTTTGACCAAAGATTTTTTTAAGGGAAATTTATAAAATAATTTCAACAAAGACACTGTGATCATTCTGTATTCCTAATGGGCCTGTCTTATAATATCAATAAATAGTCCTACCACTTCTTCCTTTCACCGTCAAATAAAGGCAAGAACTGGGATGATGTGAAGAGGTAAAGTCATAGAGGAAATGCCCGCTGTAAAAGAAGCCCACTTTTGCATGAGTATTCACCAGAGAAAGGCATGTATAGCACTAATGGAGTTGTTTTACAGGGTCTAAGCCACATACTATTTGTTTACTTTATTCCCATTTTATGACCCTTTCCCCCACTTTTCTTATAGCAAAACTACAGAGCTGCAACGGACAATGACAGACAATGACAGACAACCTCCTATTTTATATAATGTGTTGTTAGTAGTCACAGTTTCAGTTACTGTTGCTGTATAACGAACCACCCCAGAATTTAATTGTGTAAGATAACCATTTTATTGGGCTCACAGATTCTGTGGTTTGGGAATTCAGGCGAGGCATGTGTGTTTTTGTTTGTTTGGGAGGGAGATAGCTTGTCTCTGTTCCACAACATTTGGGGCCTCAGTTGAGAAGACTGAGTCTGGAGGCTCCTTCACTCATATGTCTGACATCTGGACAGGGTTGCCTGGAACCATGAACTGAGCTGACATAAGCAACTGGAGAAGCTACACATGGCTTTCTTGTGGTTTGAGCTTCCTCACAGCATGGCAGCCTGAGGATTTTTAAACTTTTCCCATAGTGGCTCAGGGCTCTAGCATGACTATCTCAGGAAACAGGAGTAAGCTGCATCGCTTTGTATGAACTAGCCTTGGAAGTCATGTAGTATCACTTTCTTGTAACTTTTTAAATTAAAGCAATGATAAGTGTGCCCAGTTTTATAGAAGAGTGCACATAGACCTCATCCTCAATTGAAGAAATGTCAAACAATTTTGTGGCCATTAAAAAAGAAAAGCCACTGCTACATTCTATGGTTGAGGCCCTTAAGACTCAGAGAGTATCAATAACTTGTCATATAACTCTTAAATTATTGCAGATATAGAATGTTTTAGCAGAAGAAAACCTTAAAGATCTTCTAATACAAACACGTTTAAATAATGATGATGTTATCAATCCCCAGAGAGGTGCTATACACAGCTAGTCTGGGAGTAGATCCCAGGTCATCTGACTAAAAAGTGCTCTCTCTACCCTACAGAATGAATATTGGCAACTGAGCAACATTCCCTACAAACAACTCTAGCTCATGAAAGAAACTTTGGCATAAGAAATAACGCCAACAGTTGCATCGAAGACTTCATAAAACAGTGACTACCATCACTACAGAAAGCACGGGGGAAAGAGCAGCAGCTGGGAAAGCCAGGCCACCTCTGGGAGAATTTTGCCTTCTATTTGATTAACATTTTCACAGACAAACATATTTAATCATCATAACAACTCCAACTGCTAAGCAGTTATTCCAATTTTTCGCCCCAGAGGAAACTGTGGCTCAAAGAAATTAAGTAACTTGCCCAAATCTGCCTGATTAGCAAATGGCAGTACACGCCTTCACATCAAGTCATCTGGCTGCACATCCTATGTCATGTTTTTCCTAAAAGGACAGACTGTTTTAATCATTTTATACAAACACTCTGAAGGCAAGGGTGCTCTGGTGCATAGAAGTTTGCATTCTAGTATTCTAGAAGGGAAGGGGGAGAATGTGGTGGAATGCATTGCAGAGTACTTTTGAATCCAGCACCTGAACCTGTCTAGTAAACTTTTCATTGCCTCACAATGTCCTCTTTCCTTTACAAGAAGAAAAAGTAGATAAAAGGCAAGCAACTCCACACTTTGCTACAGGTTCCTACCCATGGCTCCCATCCCAGGCAGATATAAAAGCTGAAGCTATTTTTTCCTGTAAACATGTAACAATGATTTCTCAAATAGTTTTTCATTTGGAAAATTTGTCATCCTTCTTCTTGACCTTGATACTTAAAATGTACTTAAATGAAAGCAGCAAAAACATTTCAGCTTTATTTTAACTCTGCTCATGGAAATCTTGTTTATATTATCTTTTATGTCTTTTTACAACTCTCTTATGATCAGAAAATTCCATGAAAATCTAGGGAAGGCCAAATCTATCTAGAGACTTAGAGCTCATGGTATTTAACAAGCATGTGTGGGGAGGGTGGAAAACAGCTTCCTCTGCTTAGGAAAGAGAGGCTTGGATGATGCTCAGTGTAATTGGGATTGCCTTGGCCTTGGTGTGCTGCTTCTTTCTAACAGCAAACTCCACTGAAGTGTCCTGTCAACTAGTTAGTGAAATATGGAGCAAATGTTTCTCCACATAAAAGCACCCACTCTTGACCTACTAGCTAGAAGAAGGAAAAATGAGTGTGCCAATCTGTGAAAATCCTCTGCTAAGTCCTTTTTACTGACACTCTACAGGTATCTCCATGCGAGTGGTGGCCGGCAGGTTACCGAAGCAGGAATCCATGTATCGGCAAGGCGCTGCCACCGGCCCCAGTATCTGGACCTGAGCTCCACAGGGATAAACAAAAGAAAGCTGGAAATTTGAAGATTATCCTTTTTAAAAATCCAGTTGCTTTAGGAAAATGAATCATGAATTAATTATCCATTTCAGTTTATCATTTGATGGGTACCCAGTGAGTCTGTAATATAGACTATGATATGATAGGCCAAAGGAACCCGTATAGATTCTTAAACAGAGAAAATAATGTTCAATGAAAGTATGAACAGAGGAAATTTATTCAATCAACTGAGGGGAGAGTTAGTTGGCAACATAAATATATACAAATTGTATATTTTACACACTCTGGCATGAACTGCTCCACAAACTTGGAATTAAAATATAGTCACATTTCTTTACTTTTATAATTAATTGCTTGTTTAAATAATTTCTGCCTTGTTTATAGGAGATTCAATTGCTTCCTCTTTGGTCTGCCTCCTCACTAAATTATCCTAGCACCTGAGGGTTTACCTAATCTAAAGAGGGGAGAGGGTCCATCCAGCTTCACTCAAGTGGAGTCTCATCAGTTCACGACTGCCATTGTCTTCTGTTGCCACAAGTGGTGATGTGATTTATGGCTCAACAGATTCCAGGGTATTCTGCTGTAGCGATGCTTATGGATCCAGATCTCCACTCTAGCCAACTAGGTCCACTGAGAATCATCTCAATATCTCAGTTTTAAGCACCGTGCCCCAAGAATGAGGTCTTAAAATTATAACTTCTAGTGTTTAGTTCCTTTAATTCTTTTATACAGCTACCTTCCTTAGGGTGTTAGTTGACTGATTACAATTGGTTCTGATATCTGTCAACTTGGGGGTTCCAGAATTGCCATCTTTCTTTCCTCCATAGTTATCACTTCCATTTAAATTTCGAAATTGTAAGGGGTCTAATCGCCCTTCCCTAGGATATTGGAACTAATAGGCCACTCTTCCTATGGAGGCTACTGCAGTCATTTCCAAAAACCCTGCATTTAGCAATCTGAGGGAGATTCCCAGGTATTCTTGGGCACGGGGCTGCCTTAACTATTTTTGAGTAAGTAAAAACTACAACCAAGTAATCATAAGTGTCACTACCAGGATTTATGTCATTCCTGTAAGTAAAGTCAGTTAGCCAGATTCCTTGTCAAAACAGCGAAGAATAATTAGATATGATTGTCCCATTTAACAATTAGAAGTGCCAATCCCAGAGGAGGAGTTACACACTATCGAGGCTCTCCCTTTGAAATGCCCTCATTGTCATTTAGTTACATGGGCTGATTATCAGGGCTTACTTTTAAGAAAACTTAATATTAAACAAATCTAATGATTTGATTAGAGAGATTATGCTGCATAAACCTGACTTTTAATAGTTAAGGAAATATAAATCTGTAACTTCCCAGAGTTGGTAAATAAGATACAGTGTTTTGAACTGGTTTTAGGTAATGACAAGATAGTCCCAGGAAAGGTCTAGACATGTGCTTTCCAATTGAAATACAAATCAATCCACATGTGTAATTTAAAATTTTCTAGTAGCTACATTAAAAAAGCAAACAGAAACAAGTGAAACTGATTTTAATGATATATTTTATTTAAGCCCACTATATGTAAAATATTATTTTAATATGTAACCAACATAAAAATATTAATGAGATATTTTACATTCTTTTTTATATAAAATCTTCAAAATCGAATGTGTATTTTATACTTATAGCACATCTCAATTCAGACCAGCCACATTTCAAGTGATGGTTAAGGCTATGGTATTAGATAGCGCAAGTCTACACTATAGGATCTTGGAGGACAGGACGGACATCTCATGATCGTGTGTTTCAATTTCAATCTTTGGAACACCAGTCCCAGCAAGCACCCTGAAGAAAAAAATAGTTTCATGGTTAAGTAAATTTAAGAAATATTGCACATGGGGCGGAGCAAGATGGCGGACGAGAAACACCGCCAGATAGAGCGTCTCTGCAGAAAAGAAAGCTTCTAGAAGATATTAGAAGAAAGAAGCAACTAAACGACCATACATCGGATGGGGGTCGGAAGGAGGAGTGCCGGAGACTACGGGAGACTCCACGAGAGGAGGTTGCGGAGGAGAACTGGAAGGAGAAACCTCCGGAGCGAACGGTCTGGAGACCAGCGGCAAGGGTAGGTGGAGCAGTTAACTTCCCCTCCCTTGCATCCCAGACTGCTGGCGGGCTCCCCAGCGGGTGGAGAGACCTGCGGACACCAGTCCAGAGACGGCCGCCGCCACTGAGCGGTGAGCCTGTAGCAGATGCGGCATCAGGCTCCCAACTCCGTCGGGGCCCCTCCCTGCCCACAGACCTGACCGCGCGGCGGGCGCCATATTGCTGCACTCTCTCCTCCCCCGTCCCTACCGCGGCTGCTGAAAGAGACAATATAGCCACCAGCCGGAGCCATCTCCAGGGAACGGGACCTTCCCT
>VBSM01003204.1:68409822-68427292 GCA_008086735.1 Cheirogaleus medius | reverse complement strand
AAAAAAAAAAAAAGCTGTCTCAGAGGGAAATAATGTGGTCCACATTTGAATATTTTCATGATAACTGAAAATTTCAAGATGAGTCAGTGAAAATAGCAGAATAAAGACTTTGAAAAATCTCCCCCTCCATCAAAGCAATGAAAAAACTGGAAAAATAATAGTCAGAATCAACTTTTCACAGAACTCTGATTTATAGCAACCTTTGGGGCATTTATGCAAAAGATAAAGAAAAAAACAAAGAAAGAAAGAGAGAGTGAGAGGGAGGGAGGGAGAGAGAGAAAGAGGAAGAGAGGGAGGGAGGAAGGAAGGAAGGCAAGAAAGAAGGCAAGAAAGAAAGAAAGAAAGAAAGAAAGAAAGAAAGAAAGAAAGAAAATAGAGAGAGGAAGAAGAAGGAGAAGGAGGTGGGGGAGGAGGAAAAAGAAAGAAGAAAGAAGGAAAACAGCTGAATCTTGGTAAAACAGTGAGCTTCAGAGTTGGTGTTTTAACTTACCCTAGTCCCCTCTTCCTTTCGAGCTTGATGGTTACCTTAAAAATAACATCCCACATTTTTGGTACTGGAAGGAACAGAAAGGACTTCATTCCCAAAGAATTGTCACTATTTGACTGTCTGGTGGTTCCCTGGAAAACTCTACTCAAAAGGCATGTCTTTAATTGACCTCACTCAAACTTAGCAGTGCTGAAATCTCCCCAGGGGGGAGGTTTGGCAAATGTTTTAGGGATATAGCTGCTTGAGGCAATGAATAACAGCTGGGACAAACAATACATTGGGGAAAAAGCTCAAAAGGAAAGGCGGAGGAATTAGAGGTTCATAGGGACTTTTAAAAGCTCCAATATACTCCTGGGAATATGGAAGGCCAGGTGCATGTGTAGGGCTGTGTGTATGCATGGCAAATACCTGAGAAGACCTCAAACACCAACGACTGGTTGATCTTGAGGCTCTGTGTAAGTAGAAAGCAAAGCCAAGACAGAGATGAAAACTGCCTGGCTGAATGAAGGCATGCCTTAATACATACACAGAGCCCCTCAATAAATATTGGGGTATTTAATGGTTCCAGACATTTCAGGCACATTCTGTTCAAGCATTAGCTAACCACTAAGCTAACTGAGTAGAGACTTCAATGGCCACACATGCAAAGAATACAGACTTTAAAGAATTATTTTACAGAAGTTACAGGATAAGAAACACTGAAAAAAAAAAAATAAAAACAGCAACAACAAAAACTCTTGGGAGGGAGGCAAATATGCTTTCCTTATATTTTTTATAAGGAAATTTTATATTTCCTTATATTTTATTAAACATTGTATTTTTTTAAATGTCTAGTTTTTAACAAAAATTACAAGACATGCAAAGAAACAAGACAGTATAGTTCATAAACAAACAAGGAGAAAAAAGCAGCTAATAAAAGTAAATGAAACATAAATTCTAAAATTAAATACTATAATAATTGAAATGCAAAATTCACAAGAGGGGCTCAACAGCATATTTGAGCAGGCAGAAAAAAAAGAGCCAATGAACTTGAAGATAGGTTAATTGAGATTAAGTCTAAGGAAGACAAAGAAAAGAGAATGAAGAAAAATGAATACATCCTCAGGGATCTGTGGGACACCATTAAGCAGACTAACACATATATAATGGTAGTCTCAGAAGGAGAGGAGAATGATGAGAAAGAATATTTAAAGCAATAAATAATGGTCAAAACTTCCAAAATTTTACAAAAAATATTAATCTGCATATCCAAGAAGTTTAATAAACTTCAAATAGGGTAACTCGAACAGATTTACATCTAGACAAATTACAATCAAACTCTTGATAATCAAAGGCAAAGAATCTTGAAACCAACCAGACATAAAAAGCTAATCACCTATAAAGGATCCTCAGTAAGATTAACAACTGTTTTCTCATCAAAATATGGAGGTCAGAAGGCAGTAGGATGACACAGTCAAAATGTTGATTGAAAAAAAATTGACAGAATTCTATTATTTGGCAAAGTTATCTTTCAAAAATGAAGGAGAAATCAGAACAATCACATATTTTAAAAAGCTAAATTTGTTACTAAAAGATCTGCCCTATAAGAAATACTAAGAGGGTTCTTTAGGGTGAAATGAAAGGACATTAGATAGTAATGTAAATCAACATAAAGAAATAAAGATCACTGGAAAAGGTAACTACATAGGACACTGGTTAGCAAACTGTAGGCAGCTGCCTGTTTTTAATAACTTTAAGTGGTTATATTTTAAACAGTTGTATAAGAATCTATATAATTATCTTTGATTTTGCCTCTTGGCCTATGATTAAATAAAAACTAAACCTTGCAAAGCCTAAAATATTTATTACCTGGCTCTGTAAGAAAAAGTGTTCTGATCATTAATTTATGATCTTCATAATATTTCAAATAAAATATTTTCAATTTATTGTAATAAAATTAAGATACGGCACTGTTACAATATACTTAACTATGGATCACCCTGTAAATACAATTATGTCTCTGTCTCTTTTACAACCTAAACTTATGTCATGCTCTCCTTATTATCATTTTTTCAAAAATATTATTCTGATGCTTGTATAATATTCCATTATATAAATATAACTTATGTACACATTGTTCTTGTCAAACATATAGATTGCTTCCAATTCTAGTTAGGAAAAAAATAATATGGTAATAAATGTCCTTGTACACAAATATTTGCATGTTTGATTCAACCCTTAGAATTACTAGTTCAAAAGTTATGAAATGAACATTTTTAAGGATTGCAATACATATTGCTAAATTCCTTTCAGAAAGGCTGTACCAATTTATCCTTCCAATAGTAGCATATGAAAGTGCCTATCTTATTACAACATTGGAGAACTCAAGGCTTCCTTAAATATAGAACCAATATGGCATAAGAGGTGTCTTATTTTGCTGATGATTTTTTATGTTAAAATTTTTATGTTAAATGGCATTTTGAACTTTTTGATTTCTTTTGTATTTTATGTGTGTATATAAGTGTTTTTTGGTCCCTTTTGCTATTGAAATGTACATCATGTTTCATAGACTTGTAGATATTCTTTATAGATATTATGGTATTGATGTTTGGTCTTTGAAATATTTTGTAGATATTTGTCCAAGTATATCATCTTATGAAAAGTTTTCAGTTGATTTCTTTGTGTTTTCTTGACATATTGAGTACATTTTAAGGTAAAATATGAATAGTTGAATATGGACAAAGTATATGTGCTTCAAAATGTGTTCTAATGAGTCACATAAAATTCTTAAACCTGAAGATCTCTTATTCAAGATAATAAATTAGACAATCATTTTTAAATTTGGGAGAGTCACACACAAAGCCTTTTATGGAACTTGTCTGTACTAATGCAGAATTTTAAGGTGTGACCCACTGATGTTCTAGAAGAAACATGGTTACACTTGGTTTCTTCCTGTAGAACTGTGTATATATTTGATACATCATCCACAAATGGATCTGAATGGAAAAAATAGAGCTGCATTGAATAGGCATGAATCCAAACCACCCATGGGTGTTTCACTCATTTATTAAAGATATATTTAATAAAGATATATTCCTCTATATTGCAGATCACTGAGACCATGCATGAGCTTCTATTAGATTTACAGAATTGACAAGATTCCACATCCGTTTGCTACTTTTCCAGTGTCGTCTCTCTGTCTAATTATACTTCTATCCATTACCTCCTCATAATTTCCACGGCAGTTGTTAGAGAAAGTAAACTTGTCAGAGTCCAGTAAACTTTTCTATGAGACAAACAGTCAAAACAAATAGAAAGGGAGATATCTTTACTTCATTGTACTCTTGAAGCCCAATTTTAATTTAAGCCTAACTTGTTATTTCTCGCTTTCTGCCTTTCTTTTTGTTTTTCATCTGTGCATATCTGGACAAAGATTGTAGTTTGATCAGCCTACTACACATATTTGAATTTTGCTTTTAAATCAGACTGAATTATAATGAAGAAAAAAGTGAATATAGGGTGTGCTGGGCAAATGGTGAGTTGCTGTTAGATTTGTACAACTGACTCTGTCTGCTGGGACAGAGGTAGCTCCCTTGGGTGATGTGGAACTAATGAGAGTGTTGCTATTCAGCTAGAATCGTGGCTTTTCCTGGGATACCAATGGTAGTAGGCTTTCGTGAGTGACAGATAGGTTAGGTTCATTCTCTAATTAGGAAATTATCTTCACTGTAGAAGGAGGCCATGTCTCTAATTACACTAATATGTGACAGAATCTCCAGAGAGAAAACTTCCTAAGTACAGAACATTGCCAACAGGCAGAATGAAGATAGCTTTTTCCATTCTGGCTTGGTTCCAAAGGCCAAGATCACACTAATTAAAGTACAGAGGAGAGAATGACCCCAGTCTTAAGTGCTTATTTTGCCACATTTTCAATATCTTCCTGACATTGAGAGTCTAGGCTGTGTTTCCTAGTAACTATGGCAACATCCCCACATTTGGTGGCTCTCCTGGCACTCTCTTATAGGATTATCTGGTTTATGTCTCCTCAGTATCTTCCATTTATATTTTGCTTCCATATCTCAAATAAATAAATAAAACATTCAACTGAGTGATACGTGAATTCAAAACCAGTTACATTGCACCGTTTATTGCACCCAAGCCAGTGGTTCAGGAGTTTAATTTATAGAGGTGTGATCAAGTTGGTAAATACATGACAGGCGCTTGGAGACGCTGATGTCTTCTTGTTTTACTACAACTCCTGGAGCAAGGGTACCTCCTGAGCCGCGCTGGCCTAGTTTAGCGGGATTTACTCTATTGAGAGAGAAAGGAACGGTCTATTCTAAAAGTAATGGGAACTTCCAGTGGTGGTTGAATAATGTGAGAGAAACGTGTTACAGAAATATAAAACCTGTCCTTATGTGGCCTTCTTCACATAAGTGCATTTGTTTTCTTAGAAGAAAACATGGAGCACCGTTCTTGTGCTCATGAAAACACTCAATAGAAACTTGTGTCTGCATCCTGTGGTGCAGTCCCAGGGTTTTTATGCTACTGTTCAGGTTCAGGCCAAAAATAAATAAGAAAAATTACACAAAAATATAGTCATGGCTACTCATTTACTGACGGACTATCAGAAATGAAAGGCAGATTACTTTCTCTGTGTGAAGCCATAGATTAAAAAGAAAAACCAAAATAATGGAACAAGTTTGAGGAAGTTTGGTTTGCCAGTTATAAACATCTTCTAGAAAATTAATAATTTGTTTATTGCTAGAAAACATGACTTGAAAGCTTGAAAGACAATGTAATCCGCATTGTCTTCAAAAGTCATCTCTAAGGGCAAGGCATTTTCATCAAATGTGTTGGTGGGGAAAGAATTCTGTCTTCTTCCACTATCTCATTTCATGGTGCAAATGTGACTCCTTTTTTTTTTTTTTTTAAACTAGCTATTTTATCCACCTATCTTATACACTATTAAAGACTCACAAATTAAGGAATTCTTGTAACATCATTAGAAATCCTGACTATGTATTTCCAATTACTACATTAGTGAAAAATTAGTGTCCTAGTTCATTGTTAATGTGAGATTCTAGGGTGCTGGTGAAGAGAGACTTATTTGAATATCTCATCCATCGAATACTGAATTATGTAATGCTTTCCAGAAGAATGGGAATGGTTTTAGAATTTTTTTAGATCTTTTTTTCCGACTGATATAGTTTGTCTCATTTTGTACTACTGGGAACAGGAGATTTAAATCGCTTCTGACCTAAGCAGCATAAAAGAAGCTTACAAAAGAGTGAAAGTATTTTATGATATTTCTGCCCTTACCTGCTAACATTTTCAGGAAAAGAGAATTTCTACCAACAAAGATCTTGAAAATATACTTAGTTAAATATGCCCAGAATTTTTCCCAATTAAAGTGAGATATAAATTATTTTTAAGTTAATCTGGAGATAACCAAGAAATAACTATGTGAAATTTCTGCATATGAAAATAATGGATTTTTGTATGCCAAACACCTCCTTCCTCCTCCAAACAATGATAAAAGTAAAAAAGTACAATTTTAAATATTAGTATTTTCTTGTTGATATTATTTATAATGCTTTTTAATTCTTACCTGGTATATTGCAATCTTTCCTTCAGTCACTAAATGTATCATGACTGAAGAATAAGTCAGATAACTCAGGAAGGAATATTTACTCTTTTATAGCCCATAAATATTTAGTTAGAATATTTAGTATTCACAGTGGCTTTATATATACTAAGCAGTGTCAAATACAGTGTGGATTTCTGCAGGCCTCGTGCCAGGGCATTGCAGTGGTTTCCAGATAGCCCATATGTGACGCATGGTCCTTTTTCAAACTGCAGACATCACCACAGCCTTAGACGTGAATTTCTTTAGAGACTATTACATGCCAAGGAAGTGGCTGTGCACTATCTTAGCTGGATTACACAGATGCTGGGATGAGGGTTAATGTGAATGTGGAAGGTTAGGGGAGGGGAGAAGGCAGAACTGGGGAGGGATAAGCCACAGTGCAGCACTGACAACAAGCACTGTCCCCTGGAGGAGTGACTGTCTCAGTACCATAGTTGAGGATTGTGTAAGTCAATCTCAGAGGTGTTCTATGTAGAGAGTAAGGGGAAAATTGGGGTATTTATTCCACCATGTATGATTCAAGGGCTACCTCCAGAGGGAACACAAATTGCCAAACACCAGTGACTCTCTAGATATGTAGGCAAAGCAAACTCTACCAGCTGGAGGGCTGTCTTCCAACAAGGGACACAGGTGCTGGTTGTTGAATGGAAATGCACAGGGGGACTGAGTGGAGCAAGATAGCATCTGCTACATGCATGATGTAGGGACACGTGCAGTAAACTTGACTAGGGTCATCCGGGTTTGAATCCTAGTGCTACTAGCTGCGTGATTTTAGTCACGTGGCTCAATCTGAAGCTTACTTTTCTTGTCTCTAGAGTTGGGAAACCTATTTGCATGAAGGATGTTTAAAGGATTAAATAAGACAGCATAGTGGCAAAGTAGGGAAAGGATCCTGGGAAGAGGAAATAGCATGCAGGAAGTTTTGAGTCTTAAAAAGAGTGCTTACTATTTAGGAAGTGCTTACTATTTAGGCCAGAGGGCAGGGCATGTGCAGAAGGTATGGGGATAGCAAATGGGGTCCTGTGGGGACATTTAGAAGGGAGGCCTGATCTCTTTTTGGAAGGTCAGGGAAATAATACTAAATTGAGGACTGAAGCATGGGAAGGAGATATCTGGTCAATACACTGGAGCTGATGTGGGAAATACACTATTTTGCTTCAAACATACAGATGTGGCAAAAAATTTTAAGAAGGTATATTAAAGCATTAAGGCTGGGCACAGTGGGTTACACCTGTAATCTCAGTGCTCTAGGAGGCTGAGATGGGAAGATCACTTCAGGCCAGGAGTTCAAGACCAGCCCGAGCAGCATAGCAAGACCCTGCCTCTACAAAAAATAGAATTAGCCAGGTGTGGTGGGCCACGTCTGTAGGGCCATGCCTGTAGTCCCATCTACTCAAGAGGCTGAGGCAGGAGGATGACTTAAGCCTAGGAGTTTGAGGTTGCAGTGAGCTATGATGATGATACCACTGTATTCTAGCTTGGGTGACAGAGTGAGACCCCATCTCAAAAAAAAAAGAAAAAAAGGTAGATTAAAGATGGCCTCAAATATTTTACTTCTCTTCCCACATTGAGAAGTGGAGATTAATGACTCTCCCATTGAGTCTGGGTTAGACTTAGTGACTTACTTGACCAATGGAAGGTAGCAGAAATAATGTTCTGGGACTTCCGAGGCTAGGTTATGTAAGAAGCCTTGCAGCTTTGGCCAAAGACTCTGAACACTTACTCTTGGATCCCTGAGCTAATAAGAACCCCAATTTCCCTGATGAAGATACCATGTGAAGAGACCCTGAGAATACATGGAAAGTGAGAGCTGGATTAAAATCAAAATCCATCAGAGTAATTCACCACTATTAACAGAATAAAGGAGCAAAAACAAAATAATCATCTAAGTAGATGCTGGAAGCATCTAATAAAATGCAAAATCCACTCATAATAAATATTCTCAGCAAGGTAGGAATAGAGGAGAACTTCCTAAACCCAATAAAGGGCATCTACATAAAGACCCTATAGTTAATGTCACAATTAATGGTGAAAGATTAAATGACCTCCCCTCTCATGTGATTAGGAACAAAGCAAGGCTATCTGTATTTACTACTGCAACTCTCTCTACATTGTATTAGAAGTCCAAATCAGTGCAACAAAGCAAGGGGAAAAAAGGCATACAGTTTGAAAATGAAGAAACAAAGCTATCTTTATTTTCACAGATGATATGATTAAGTATGGAGAAAATTCTAAGAATTCTACAAAACAGCCACTAGAAGTAATAAGTGAGTTTAACAAGGTCTCAAAATATCAGTCCATAATTATACAAAAATCAATTGAATTTTTATATACTGGCAACAAACAATTGGAAATTGACATTAAAAGTGCAAAGTCATTTAAAATAGCTCAAAAAATCAGGATATAGTTAGGGATAAATTTAATAAAGTATGTGAAAAGTCTATAAATCATAACTTACACAACAATGTTGAGAGAAATTAAAGGAGTCTTAAAGAGAGATAGATCATGCTTACTGATTGGCAGATTCAATATTTTAAATAAATCAATTCTTCCAAAATTGATCTATAAGATTCAACACAATCACAATAGTAGCAAAATATGTTTTTTTATAAATTAACAAATTGATCTTACAATTTGTATAGCAATACCTAAGACCAGGAATGTTCAAAACAACTTTGAAAAAGAGTTAAGAAATTCGGAGGACTGATACTGCCGTATTTTGAGACTTATATTCAACTGATTATCAAGAAATGTGATCAAGACCATATGCTGTTGGTGAAAAAATAAATAGATAAATCCATATGAAAGAATGGAGAGCCCAAATAGACAAACACACATATGGTCATTTGATTTCTCACAACGGTGATTCAATGGGGGAGTGTTTTCAAAAACTAGTGCTAGAAGAACTGGATATACATATGGAAAAAAAAAAGAACTTCAACTTTTAACTTACCCACTACACAAATATTAACCTAAAATGGATCCTAGACACAATAGTAAATGATAAATCTATAATATTTCTAGAAGAAAACATAAAGGATACCTTTGCAACTCTGGGTTGACAGAAGTTTCTTAGATGAGTCACAAAAATACAAAACATAAAAGAAAAACTGATAAATTGGATTTCATCAAAACTATCTGTTCTTTAATAGATACCATTAAAAAAATGAAAAAGCAAAGCACAGCCTGGGAGATTTTCAAAGTACATATATGTAACAGAGATCTTGTTTCCAGAATGTATCGCTTCTCGGCCTTTTGGCTAAGATCAAGTGCAGAATGTATGAAAGAACTCTTACAACCCAATAAAAAGTGGGCAAATGGTTTGAATAGTCATTTTAGAAAGGAAGATGTAAGAATGGCTGATAAGCATGTGAGAAGTTGTATAACATCATCAGTCATTAGGGAAATGCAAATTAAAACCACAATGGGATATACATCTATACTACACATCCATTAGAATTGCTAAAATTAAAAAGACTAAAGCTACCAAGGGTTGGCAAGAATGTGGAGCAACTAGAACTCTCTTACACTCCTGATGGGAATGTAAAATTTTACAATGATTTTGGAAAGCACTTAGTTGCTTATAAAGTTAAACATATACCTTCCTTCACACAAAGACCTGTACAGGTACAGTCACAGCAGTTTTATTCACAATAGCCAAAACCTTGAAATAACCCAAACATCAACCAACAAAGGAATGGATGAACATTCTGTGTTATAACTTATTATGTAATGCTACTCACTACTAGTAAGGAATGAATTAGTGGAATATAGAACAGTATGAATTAATCTATAAACCTTATGCTGAGCAGAAGAAGCCAAGCACAGAAGTGTGCATACTGTACTACCGATGGGAAACTCTAGAAAAGACAGTCACATTAAATCTATAGTAAGCAAGAGCAGATTGGTGGTGACCTGGAGTCTGGGGTTGGATAGAAGATGGACTGGGAAGGGTCTCAAGGGCATTTTTGGGATTATGGAAATACTCTATATCTTGATTGAGTGGTGGCTAAACAGATATTTATGTATCTGTTCAAACTCTTTATCTTTTAAAATGTGTGTATTTTATTGTATGTAAATTTTACCTCATTAGAAGTGATTAAGAAATGATTTTCCTCTCAGTAGCAGTGGTCAAAACTCTCAAATTCATTTATGCAGAAGAACCTTAAGTATTAATAGAATCTCCCTTAAGTATCCTCACAGTTTTATAACAAATTATTGTTCTTCTTTAGGGCAATAATTTGCTTTAAAGGCTTCAACAGTTTTTGTTTGAAAAATGTGTTATCAGTTACAGTCGGGTAGTATTATGGCTGGTGTTTACAAGGCCAAAAATGGTTGCCACCCAACCAGGTTCATTTGCCAACTGCCCAAGAGGAAGCCAGTGCACTGAGACAGCAGGGTTTGCAGCAGAAAAGGAGTTTAATAATTCCACATAGCGTTAAGTGTGGAGATGGGAGGAATTTTTCAAACCCACCCCCCTGAGAATTTGGGAGAAGGGTTTTTAAAGATAGTTTGGCGTAGGCAATTGATTCTGCTAATGGGCTGGGTTTGGGCTGGAACCATACAGTTGTAGAAATTGTCGTCTTTGCTGGCCAGGTTCTTGGGTGAGGGTCAGAAGACCAGTTGAGTTGGTTCCCGGGTTCCTCGGTAGTTCCACTGGAATGTGGGAGCTGGAAGATATCTCAGAAACTACCCCTAGGTTTCAAAAAGGTGATGTTATCTATGAGGAAGATAAGAATCTTTATGACCACCAGCTATGTGGCTCCAGAGTGGCAATTATAGAGAAGCAAACAGGGGACAGTGGCTAATTATTATCATTATTTTTAGCAAGGCCTGCACCTTACTTTTAGCTAGGTACTTACCACAGTTCTTGCCTTGTATAGCCTTTTATCAATGTGCAAAGGCAGTTTCAAAATGAAAGTCCTCAAAAGCTACTTTAACTTAAAACTGCATGACAAATAGTTTCCAGTGGTATGATGGGTCCTGTTTTGCTAGGAGCCTTTAACAGAGTTTGGATTCTTTAACCCTTGCTTCCTTTCTTCAAGAAAACAAATTTATATTTGTGTATTAGTCTGTGATTGCTTCAAACAAATGACCACAAACTTAGCAACTTAAAGCACCACCCATTTATTATCTCACAGTTCTGCAGGTCAGAAGTCTGGGAATGACAGGGAAAACCATCAGGCGCTGGGATGGGGCTGCTCACCCCCTCCCCGCCACTCCGCATCCCCATGGGCCGGTGCTGTGCAGGCCGGCTGGAGGCAGTGGCGGGCGGGTGTGTGGGTGCGTGCTGCTGGGGCCGGGCCTCGTGTGCCGGTCCTGGCCACGCTTGATGCTCGGCCACCTGCTCCTGTCCTCCGGCCACATTGCTCGCATGATCCTGATTGGGTACTTTTTGAATCCCACTGTTCCTGATTGGATGTTAAAGCTTGTTCCTGATTGGATGTTATAGCTTGTTGCTGATTGGATGTTAACGCTTGTTGCTGATTGGATGTTGAAGCTTATTGCTGATTGGACACTTTTTGAGTCCTACCAAAGGTATAAAAGCTGGAGGAGAATGGGGAAGGGGGGTCAGAAGATCAGAAGTCAGCGGAGTGTGCTGAAAGAATAAAGGCTGTTCTCCACTCTCCACGTGCTGCTTGGTTATTTCTCTGGTCAAGAACTGTTACAAGAGCTGTTAACACTTGCCGGAACAGGAATAGTGTAACTAGGTTCTTGGCCCAGGGTCTCACGAGGCTGATTTCAAGCTGGGGTTGTGTTTTCATCCTAAGCTCAGAGTCCTCTTCCAAGCTCATTCTGGCTGTTGGAAGGATTTTATTCCTTGCGGTTGTAGGACTGAAGTACCCCTTTCCTCGCTGGCTGTCAGCCCAGGATCATCCTTAGCTGCTCTGGGCCACCTTCAAGTTCTAGCCAGCTTGCCTTCTCACACACGCCAGCTCACTTCTTCAAATCTGGCAGGCGAACGGGGGCATATAATATAACCACAGGAGTGACTATCCCATCATATTCAAGGTCCTGCTCACTCTGAAAAGGCGGAGATTATGCAGAGCATGTATACCAAGGGGTGAGGATTTGGGGGACATCGTAGAATTCTGCTTACCACAGTTTGCTTTTTCTGCTGTCCAAAAGTTGAACTGAGGCCCACGTATTTTCACTGAATCCAATTTCTTCTTTTCTCTACTTCCTGTACACATAATTCCAGGGCACTTCAAAAAGCTTGTAGAAAATGGAATTAAAGGATAAAAATAAAAAAATATAAACTTTATTTCTCAACATGAGCTCCATCAAGTTCAAGACACTTGTGTAAGTGATGATATCAGCCATTTAGTGCATCCCTAAAGAACTGAGGATCCTGGGAATTTCACCATGCCAATGCAGTCCTTCTTACTCTATTAACTGAAGAAAAATGTGTGCCATTTACAGATTTTTAAGATTAGGAAACAAAATGAAGTCAGAAGGAACCAAACCAGGACTGTAAGGTGGATGCCTAATGATTTCTCATGGAAATTTTCACAATATTGTCCTTGTTTGGTGAGAGGAATGAGCAGGAGCATTGTAGTGGTGGAGAAGGACTCCCTGGTGAAGCTTCCTGGAGCATTTTTCTGCTTAAGCTTTGGCTAACTTTCTCAGGACCCTCTCATAATAAGCAGATATTATTGTTCTTTGGCCATGCAGAAAGTCAAGAAGCAAAATGTCTTGAGCATCCCAAAAAAACTGTTGCCATGACCTTTTGCTCAACTGGTCTGCATTTGCTTTGACTGGACCACATCCACCTCACTTGTTTAAAATTTCCATTGAAAGCTCTGCTCTTGTCCACAGCTGATCTGGGAGCAACTTTGGGTTGTAACTTTAATTTTTCAGTCAGAATTGTGTAAGCTGAACCAACTGAGATGTCTATGGTGTTGGCTATTATTTCTACTATTAATTTTTGGTCCTCTTAAGTTAGGGCAAGAACAAGATTTTTTTCCTTGAAAGTTGATGTGGATGGTCTGCTGCTGTAGGCTTCATCTTCAATGTCATCTTGTCCCTTCTTAAAACAAGTTATCCATTTGTAAACTGCTGATTTCTTTGGAGCATTGTCCCCATAAGCTTTTTGTAAAGCATCAATGATTTCACCATTTTTTGACCCAAGCTTCCCTATAAATTTGATGTTTGTCCTTGCTTCAATTTTAGCAGGATTTATGTTGCTTTGATAGAGGCTCTTTTCAAAGGCCTCTTTTCTTATCCTTAGTGCTTCAAACTAAATCCTGCTCAGACATGTTATAACAAGTTAGTACAAGTTTATTTTGGTGGAAAAAAATTTTGAACTTCCTGCATGCTGTTTTTCATAATACACATTTTCCATGAACTTCTTGAAGACCCCTCATATAAAACACAAACTTTTGTCTCACCTGAGAGGAGCAAGATGTATGAGACACACAGTTTGCTGATGTGGGAAAATGGCCCATGAGCTTTGCTCAGTCATCACATCATGGGATCAAAAATTTGAAACTTAACACTTCTCACTCAATTCTAGTAATGAACACCAACTCTGCTCTAGTTTGCAATATGAAATGTTATTTGATACTGTCTGGAGTATTATAGAGAGATTTAATTTTTTTAAATGAAAGATTTATCAAAGCTTGATAACTGCCAACACAACACATACACAATGCTACATATTAATTACAGAAATAATATCCAATCAATGGGGAAGTTCAACAGAGTCTGCAATGCTTTATTTTAAAAACAGATCTGAAGCAAATAGGATAGGATGTTTACATTTTCTAATTTTGGATAGTGTTATATGTTATATTATTATTTTCTCTATTTCTTGCTTTACATAAAGAGTAAGTAGATCAGTATGATATAAGTTTTTGGACACATTGCTCTTCATAAAATTTCCAACATTTTCCCTAGAACTTCCTTAGGAATAGTAAGCTGTGAGTAGATATTCATGAGAAAACTAAGACTCAAGCTCTTGCAGGGGTGCATGTGTTTCAGAGAGTTCCTGAACCTACTAATTTGTCCCTCAGTGCTATGCCATTATCTGGATATCTAGTTCCATCTTAACTGGCATATCAGATCTTTCTGGGGCAGAGTAAATGCAGTGTTAAGTCATGCTTTGAGGAAGGCTCTAGTACCTGAAGTACACAGTAGATTAAAACAGGATTCCACTAAAAGCTTCTCCCATTTACTGGGTGAGAAGCAGGTTAAGGGGTTAGTGCTCACTCCCCTTATGGGAAGTTGGGCCAATTTATGATGCAGAAGGCAAGGGATCATGTCTCATGACTCACCGCCCTAGTCATTGTCTAACATGAGGTTTCCTAAAGTATGTTTTCAAGAGCACTAATTGTGGAAAACTCACAGAAATTGGAACCAAATAAAACCAAACCAAAACCCAAAACTAAAAGCTTCCACAGTTAAATGTATTTAGGAAATATTAAACAGCTTTCTTTATCTCACCCAAGAAAGAATATAGTAGGATTCGTTTCCAAATTCATTTCCATATTACAAATGCATTTGAAAACAAAACTATTTCTTTCTAAGGATATCTTTTCACTACTTTGAGAAACATGCTTTAACAAGATTATCTCTGATTTTTAAAATCTTTGAGCAGCTAGAGAGCAGGCTGATATTTCCAAAAGTCATGCTGATAACTGTGAGCAAGCTCTCCTTACCTACCAATTCACTGGCTCTCAAAGGCTGCTCTGTTATCTCTAGTTCCTGGCTAGCTGTTTCTAGAAGCTAAAATAAAAAAGAAGTGCCTCCTGTTTCTTCTCTCTTTACTCTGTTTCTTGAAAAAAATTAGAGACAGATTGTATTACGTTGGCTTTCCCGTGAGTATGCTGCTGGGATATTCAAAAGCATTCCTGTGGCCTGTTACTTGAGCCCACATAATACATTCTAGGCAATATATTTGCGAATGGCAGGTCACAATGAAATTGTGGAAACTCTGGTAAGAAAAGCAGGATCCAATTCTTCTACTGATCCTGGGGAATGGTTTGGTTAGACAGAAGAGAGGAAAGCTAAAGGATTTGTATGATTTTTGCATTTGGCCCTGATAATAAGGAGCTATTACCTTAATCATGTGATGAAGTGTGGCTTAGTCCAAGGACAGTGGAAACCCTGATGGAGATTAAAGGGTGAAATATTTGGATCTATACTGTGGGACCAGACTGCAGAGGGCATTGAACGCCCAGATGAGGAATTTACCTTTGGTTCTTTTTACTGGGGCACCACTGGGGGTTCATGAGCTAGGGTGCAGGCTTTCTCAACCTCAACACTGTTGGCATTTTCAGCCAGAAAGTTCCTTGCAATGGGCTGGGGGGCAGGGGAGGCACTGGTTACCATAGAGGATTTAGCAGCATCCCTAGCAGCTATGTACTAGATGCCAGTAGCATTTCCCCCTTCTCAAATTAAGACAACCAAAAATGTCTGGAAGACATTGCCAAATGTCTCCTGGGGAACAAAACTTCCGCCTGTTTTGTTGGAGAATGACAAAATAACTGGTGTTTAAGAAGGACTGTCTGGCTGTGGTTGTGTAGAACGATCATAAGGCTGGCAGGACAGGAGCATGGAAGACTATAATAGAGGCTGTCTTGGTACCCTAGGTGTGGCGTATTGTTACAGTAAGGGCCTCCAGTGAAGTACAGGTACATCTCCCTGTGTCCATGGCCTTGTATAGTCCCCCATATTGACTTAGGATTTTGCCATGTGACTTGCCTTAGTTAATGAATATCAGCAGATATGACACAAGCTGAGCCATGAAAAGCCTGGTGGGGCTTACCCTCTTGGAACACTTCTACCACATAACAAAGCCCATGCTAGCCTCCTGAAGACACATGGCCTGGCCAACCACCAGCACCAACTTTCAGACATGTGACTGAGACCCTCTAAGACCACCTAGTCTCAGCTGAGTCCCCATGACAGCCATCCAAGTGATCCCAGGCAAGCCAGGAGAAAAACCACCTAGCTGAGCCCTGCTCAAACTGATGACAATGGAATTAGGAACAAATAAAATGGCTGCTGTTTTAAATCACTACATGTTGGTTGTATTCTTACGCAGTGATAAATAACTGATATAATAGGTATGAAGTAGATTAATATCAGTGGAAATAAAAAGTATGCACAAGACGTTTGGAATAATCCATGTTTCTTGTTGACTCTTCAATAAAGGGGTTCAGGATAGGGCAAAGTGGTCATAGAATATAAGAATTCAGAAATAATGAGCACAAAGGTCAGAGTGGAAATTCAGGAATGGAGTTGTGCGAATAGTCTTCAAGAAAGCAACTCTGCTTAAGCAGTTAAAAATATGGAGGAGGGGATGGGTATATACAAACATAATGAATAAGATGTGCAACGTATGGGGTGTGGTTATGCTTGAGGCTCTGCCTCAAGGGGGGAGGGGGGCATGGGGAATATACATAACCGTAATATTTGTACCCCCATAATATGCTGAAATAAAAAAAAAATATGAACTCATCTATTTTGAAAGATACAGATATTTATTAATTGCTAACATAATGATAATAATTATAGTTCAAAGAGACAGTTTAATAAGTATAATTGTAAAGCTTTAAAGGTATTACTAAGCTAGCCACTTTTTACTTTATATGGAAAAATCAATCTTTAGAATAAATAGGAAGGCACATAAACTCAAAATCAATAACAACTTATAACAATAACTAATGGTAAAATTCATTTCAAATATTAGCTATACAATTGTATAAAACTATATTCACTTAGCAATTAGGTTGCTAAGACCAGGGCTTCCAATGAAATGCCTCTCATAATTTATCAGTTAAATTTGCTGATGGTGGTTGTCAGTAGTATTTATAACTCGATAAAGCTGTTCATGTTGACCATGTTTATTATACAATTCAAGAAGAAACAGTTCCTCAGATGTTTATCACTTAGCTTTATGTTTAAGAACAGTAGCCTGGAGGGAATGTGCCAGTTAAATCCCCTACTTAATTACCATATTTTAAAAAATAAAAGTAATAAGTGATAAAGAGAATCCAGAATGAGATAAAAGAAAAATACAGAGTCATAACTAAAAGAAATGCCAGTAAATTAAAGGGAGTCTAAAATGCAGAGGGAATGGGTAATGTGAATAAAGTAAAAACAACCCAAATATTAATATATTTTTATAGGCTATGAGAATCACCTGCAGGATAAACCATATGACAGATGGAGTGTCCTGGAAATGGATGGACAAGACTTTTATTAAATAACCAAAATGGATGACTTTAAAAAAATCTCATGTCCATTAAGCAGTCAATATTAAGGAAACAATAGTATTGTACAAATAAGCGTTTAAAATCAAAGAGTAACGTACCTTTGTTTATATAATTTCCATGAGGTTTCTTTAA
>VBSM01003204.1:68332675-68408534 GCA_008086735.1 Cheirogaleus medius | reverse complement strand
GAAAAGATTCAAAGGCATGCCAGGTTTTCTAGGGCTCCAGCTGGTTATAGCTAAATCTTGTGCACAAGTTTTTACGAAATGGCAAATTACATCAAGGAAAATTCAGAGGTGAAATAGTCGACCTCCCACTATTAAAATGTCTCAAGCTATGTTCTCTCTTCTTTTCAGGCTACTCTAAAACCTGCTAACTTTTTCTATTAATGTTAAGATAACTCACTGTTTACAGTATTTACAATTGAAAGGCTACCTGGAGACCCTGCAGCCAGTTCTAGCTAAAATGCTAACATTGAAAACTCATTTTGAACTGAAGAAAAAAAAAAGGGGGTAAAGGTTTGTTTTAAAAAATCAAACTACCATGGAAACTGCTTTACCCAAAACTTTGATCCACACAGGCCTAATTAGGTTACCTATCAGGTCAGCTAAAGTTTGCCATGTGAACAAGTTCCAGTCTCATCAGAAGAAATTTGAATCCAGCTGTCTTTTACAGTCTGGTGAGTTTGCATTACCATTTCATGGTTAGAGTTCTAGGGTAAAATTTATTAGAACTTTGTATGTGTGTATATGTGTGAGAGAGTGTATATGTTTGGGTATGTTTTGTGTCTGTCCATGTATTACATGTTTGTGCCTATATGGTTCCGGACTGGCTTAAAATTAAGGGAGCGCTCATAAATTAAACCCAAATGCTTCACGTGAATTTAGTAATCTTTGGTAAATAAACTGTTATTATTAAAATAAATAAAAAGGTGTTATTAGTAAGGTGATAGTAAAAATGCTTTCAAATTGCCAGCATCCATTTGTTTTTGCCTAGGTTTTACTGGACATTTTTATGTTCTTGAGGTGTAAAGATTTGATATAAAGTTTATAAAAATATAAACTCAGCCAAAGACAAAGTAATGTGTGATTTTTGATAAGTAAAGTAAATTTAATATGTGGTCAAATGATAATCACTAAATCTGAGTTACCAACAAAAATACTTATGTGTTTAACTTTAAGGTAAAAATGCAAATGTGCCTAAGTGTAAGCAAATTAGAATAAATAAAAACACCAAGTAGAGCAAAAAACAAACTTAATCTACAGGGGTTTATGAAAACATTTTTGGCTTTGGTCTTTTAATCCTAATTGCAGATATAGTTTACTTCCACTGATTCAATGCCTGTAGAAAGGTACACAAAAGGTGTGTTTAACTCACTATCATCTAATATTAATAGTACTGTTAGGGATTCAAAGTTGTCCTAAAAGTTGTAGTTAAAAAACTTAAATTGGAAGCTTTAGTTTACCTTGGTCTTGTCCATTTTTGTCCTACTCTTTACAAGCTAGCTGGTTATGAGTACATTATGTTACTGTAACAAAGTTTTTGCCTAGAAAAATTTCTAAATTATTAATTTTTGTATAGTAATTTATTTTAAGATAAAAAGTGAATGATGGTTAAAATCCATGAGAATCTCAAAGCAGTCTTACTCTATAAATGTGCTCAAGTTTATACACTAAAAATTGTTTTGAGACTATTTAGATTGAGTTTTTAAAACAGCTTAATGTTGATCCTCATGTAAAAAGCATGTTACCACTTTGTATCATTGTTTGAGGTGCTAATGATTGGTGCTAAGTTTTTTTCCCCTCAGTCCACAGTCAGGTGATCTTATGTTGATGGGATTCAAACTAACTTAAAGGCTTCAGAAGCAAAATTTTCTGACCTTGCCTGCCTCTTGTGCCAATTCTTCCCTGTAGCTAGCAATAAAACCTAAAATCATCCTATGTAAAATGTTTACACCCACCCCATTAGGGGTCCCTGCCTGAATAGAGGCCACTGCGTTGGTGCTCTGAGGCTTGGACCCTAGCTAGCTAGATAATAAATCTCCTTTTGGTGATTACAGCCTCGGTGACTCTGTCTCTCTGTCTCTCTGTCCCGCGGTCCTGCGGATCTGGGCTCTAACAGTACCTTATAAATGACCCAGACATTTTATGATTATCTTTTTTTGACTTAACATAATGACTTTAAGATTTTTAAATTACATGAAAAATTTATTTGTATTTATTGCATTTGTATTTACCTAATTCATCTATTTTAGCAGTTTACTTAGATCCTAGCTATTAAAAGTTTAAGTTATTTTTTTATTAACCATTTTTATACCCTGTAAATTAGATAACACAGAACAGGGATCAAAATACAAACTCATAAATCTTACCAAGAAAAAAAAAGAAGTATTTTAATAAGACTTGTTATTTTAAACAAATATAGCATCACTTCTAAGTTTTATAAACATAGTAGACATTTTAGAATATCCTGTTTAAAAGTATTAGCTAATTACATCCTTCTAAAACATCACATCCCCAAACAAAATCTATAGGCATCATAGGGCTTAAA
The DNA here is from genome assembly GCA_008086735.1 of Cheirogaleus medius. Classification (NCBI taxonomy): domain Eukaryota; kingdom Metazoa; phylum Chordata; class Mammalia; order Primates; family Cheirogaleidae; genus Cheirogaleus; species Cheirogaleus medius. The sequence goes on along the minus strand of VBSM01003204.1, from coordinate 68,406,172 downwards.
GTGTCTCTGGCCCCCAAAGTTTGGGAGCAAAGGCCACTGTTCTCATAAAGGCTTGCTGAAAATCTACTGACATTAAAATTAATAGGATTAATAGGAGAAAGATTTAAAACTTATACATGGACGCCTTTAGAATGAACACAAAGATGGAGGGGAAATTGTCCATTTTTATGTTTTTATGGACAGCTGTGTAGAAATATGATTGAACAAAAAGGGTATGAGCTAATTCTAACAGGCTTAGTGGCAGAACCAGCAAGGCTTTTTATATTTAGATTCTGCTTGGTCCCTGAGTGTGCATTCCTTCCTTCTGGTGTAGGGCAAGGCCCTTTCTGGAATAGGGTTTTACAGTAAAACAAAGTAAAGACAAAGTAGGTCAGATAATTACTTTGACTTCCTAGGGTTTTCTAAGAGTTGACATTATGATTAGTACATGTAATTAAAACTTCTAGATGAAAGGGAAACAACTCTATCCAAAAATTCTTTTAATAAAATTGTTATAAAACATATAAGTATTAGTTTTGTTAAAAGATAATTTTGTTTAACTTATTGGTTTTTGAAAGTACTTATTCAATATGTAAATGATCATTAAAAATTAAGCGGATGTAAAAGCTAAAGGTTATAGAAGGTTTATAAAAGTCTTATAGTCAACTTGGTTAAAATTAGATGGATTTGTTCATAAGATTTTATTAACTTTATCATTAATACACTAATACAATGAAATTTGGTTTTCTCTTTTGAACTAAATTGTCATATATTAATAGGAATAACAAGATTTTTATTCACCTTTTTAATAAACTGCAAAAAGGGAAGGAAGGAAAAAAAAGACAGATTCAGCTTCCTTATTAAATTGTACTTCAGTGTGTCTATTAAGTCTTACATTTGTTTGAGAAACTGAGTCTCCTCTCAAAGAATAAGATTTTTGCATTTAAAAAAAAATATATATTTGAATTATCAGTTTGGCTATAATTTTATAGTAACCTGCAATCTTGTTTCATGACAAGTGTCCTATGATAAACAATTCATGACTTCCTACTTTTTAAGTTTTCACTAAAATTTAAAGTTACTAAATGCACGTAATTCTATATATAAGGTGTACCAAAAAAAGATTTTTTTATAAGAAAAATTATAAAACAGAATGTGTTCTTATTAAAATATATATAACTTTGTCTAATTCAGAGGTTATTTAAGGGTTGGATCAAAATAAATTTAGAAAGAAATTAAAAACAAAATTCCACTTGTGAGTAAGAAAGAGATGTAAAGAGGCAATGAATATAGAAATATATTTTTGGTAAGAAAGGTTAAACAGAAAGAATAATGTAAAGAAAGGATCTTGCATGGAATTTTTGTCCTAAAATGACTGGTTATTTAGGAAAAGGGAATGTTAGGACAAAACCGAAAGTTTCAAGGCATGTTTTGTAGATGGTGTATGGAACATGCAGGTTGGGATAAAGTTTATGAAAGGGAATTAATTTATTAAAGAGTTTTGGCTACAACAAAGATTTCTGTCAATATTAATTTACTCTTAATGAAATGACATAACATACTCATTTTGATTCTATAACATGTTTGTTTCCTTTTAAATATAAAAATAATGTACTACAAAAGGTTTTTGTTTAATTTTGGTAATTGGCCTAAAAGAAACAAAGATTTTATGCTTTGTCAGATAATCCCTGTGCTCTCTAACTAGAAAAACTAAACTTTAAAAGGGTTAAGATTTATACCCATATAACTTTATCACCTTTAGATTTATTTTGGTTAAATATATTATTTTATAGTGGTTTGTGAATTGTATATAAACGTTTTAAGCCTTTGATATTTGACAACCTTTCCAAAACTTAAAATCTAAAATCCAGCCTTTTGACCTTAAACTAGCTTTTTATACATTAGGATCACTAAAAGTCTAAGATAGACATTAGATTTATTTGATGTGTCAAAACCATCCAGGGAACATTGTCAAATATGACATGGTGTTTAACTTTCTTTGGGCTGTACTTGTATATGTATGTTATTAATATATATTCTAGTATTGTAAAATATTGACATGTCTTGGTATGTGTTATCAGTCAGTAATAATTATGGTTATTATGTAAATTGCTATATGTCACAAAATAACCAATTTGGTTTGTCAACTGTCTCTAACCATGGCTGGTCAAGTTTTACCATCTTTTAAATTATTATTTTACCTTGATTCATCTCAGAAAGTAATTCTTTCTGGCTTAAGTTCAAAGTTGGCTTCTTCACGTAAAGGTCATGAAAAGGACTGACAAATCCACTTGAATACTGGTTTCTGGTAACTTTGGAGATTACATACCACTGGACTAAAACAAAACGAACTTCCAGGACTTTAACTTTAATTAAAAAACTGATATGAGCATGAGTATAGCTAACTCAAACCTCGTGAGATGGAACTAAATTTTCATAAAAAGACTCTTTATTTAAAACATTATTAATTCTTTTGTTTTGTTTTCCAGAGTCCTCACAAATTTTAAGTAAATAGCAAGTTTATCTGATCTCTGGGACCTTAAAACCATAGAATCTGCCAAAGCCCTGTTCAAATATCCTCCCTCTAGGCCCAGGGTATATCACGGAAGAGGGGGCGTGTCAGATTGTAAGGGCCAATTCTGAGGGATGGAATTAGTTTAGACCCTCCAGATCAAAGGAGGACACACAAAAGCCTAAAGGAATACTAAATGAAATACTTTGTCTTTTCTGGCCACATGCTGCAGATATCCATCCCAATCATAAAAGTTTTTTTTCCTGCTTCCTATAGACTTAGAACTTACTGAGTATAATTTTTATCAGTTATGGATTTATACAAAAGGAAATTTAATGAGTAATTTATCAGCCACCTTAGTATAAATTACTAAATTCCCTTAGCTTAAATGTTAATGAACTTATATTTGCTACGAGTCTACCACTAAACCCAAGAATATAGTATCTCAATACTTGTAGGTAAATTAGTTTTGTAGCTTTGCCTTTGATGTTTTGCATTTTACTCTTATGTCATCTAAAAGATTTTAGACTATTAATGAGTGCCTGTCTACCCTCGTCCTGTTTTGCTATTTAATTGGCCGTAAGCCCCAGTTTGGCTCTTCAGTGCTCTTGGCCACAAGGGTCCCACGGAGGGACTGGATGGACCCAGGGCAGGTAGCCACACCACCCTGGCAACGGATGGGACAAAATGAGAGTTTGGCCATAGATGCTGCCTCTGACATATCTTGGCCAAAAGGGGGGATTGTGAAGTAAAATAAAATCTTAAGGCTCACCCCCCTCCACCAGCTGACTGAATGGACCCCGGCCTGGCTCAAAGGAATATCTTAAAATTAAACTGTCTGCCAGGAGGAGGGAGGTCAGACATGCCTCATGATGCCCCCCTCCCTCTTGGAGACATCCTTTGTAACCCATTAACAGGCCTAGGGGTATGCAAGACAAACCTGCAGGTCCTCGATTTACACAACAAATCTATGTCCCTGGCTTGTCTCTGGTAAACAGTTTATGTTAAAACATCCCAAGCCTTTAGACAAGGCTTCATGTCTTTAGCCAATTACAAGCCAAAGAATCTTTAAACCCACCTATAACCTGCAAGCCGCCCACCCTTTGAGATGTCCCATTTCTTTTTGGCCAAACCAATGTATGCCTCCCACGTACTGATTGATGACTTTACCTGTAACCCCATCTCCCTGAAAGTATAAAAGTCAAACTGTAACCCAGTCACATCGAGTTCACTTGTCCAAGGCCTCTTGGCAGTGGCTCCGGGTCATGGTCCTCAAATTTGGCTCAGAATAAATCTCTTTAAAATTATTTTACAGAGTTTGTTTTTTTTCGTTGACACTTGTTTATAGAGAAGTTTACCAAGTTTCCTGAATCAGAAGGGAACAAAATGCACATAACGTTAACCACTTCGCAAAGCTACCCCGACCTACCTTCCCCTGTCTGTCCGGTTGGTAGCTTCCCACGCTCACGCCAGCACCAGGTCTGGGGCGAGCGGAGTGCCGGCTCCCCCGAGCAAACAGTGCTTATGCCGGAGGGCAGCGCTACGGCAGCACCCCCGGTCCTGGCCAGGGCCCCCAACTCCTGCGCGGAGAGCAGAGGCCGGCGCCGGAGGCGTGGGAACCCGAGCCGGGCGCTCCTCCTCCCTGGCTGGGCGGAGCCGGACCGCCGGGAAAGTGGCGAGTGCCACCGCGTCGCGCGGGCGCGCAATCCTCGGCGGGTGCTGCCTCGGGGTGCCCGGAGTCCGGGCGCACCGTGCGGCTCCCGGGGCCTGCAGGCGGGCGGCAGGGACCGGCGACGGAGTGAGCCCGCCCAGACGCCGAGCCCCGCCTGGACCTTCTCGCAAGTGGTCTAACCGGCCGGACGAGCCGGACTTGCCGCGGCTCCCGCGGTGGCAGCTGGTGGCCCCGGACTTCCCGCGATCGCCGCTGCGGGTGACGGCTGCGCGCCCCGGTGCGCTCCGGAGCCCTCTCGGCCGCCCCCGCCAGGCGGGATGGAGGCGCACGGGGACCAGGAGGAGCTGGCCCGGCTGCGCGCGGTCTTCGCCGCCTGCGACGCGAACCGCTCGGGACGCCTGGAGCGCGAGGAGTTCGGCGCGCTGTGCGCGGAGCTGCGCGTGCGGCCGGCCGACGCCGAGGCCGTGTTCCAGCGGCTGGACGCCGACCGCGACGGCGCCATCACCTTCCAGGAGTTCGCGCGCGGCTTCCGCGGGGCCCTCCGCGGGGGCCGGCGCCGGGGCTGGGGGCCGCGCGAGCCTGCGGCCGAGGCGGGGTCCGAGACCCGGGACAGCGAGGAGGAAGAGGGGGACGAGGACACGGCGGCGGCGCTGACCGCCTCGTGGCGCCCGGAGAGCCCAGGCCGGGCTTGGCTGGACTTCCAGGCGCGACTCGGAGACGAGGCCAAGTTCATCCCCAGGTGCGTGCGTGGGTTGGGGGTGGGAGGTGAAAATGGCGGTTCCTGCTTTCTTCTTCCCTCCCTCTTAACTTGCAAGTGTGCACGCAGTGGACCCTAGTCTCTTCTACGTGAGCTGCTTTTCTCTATTCACATACCCGCTTTGACTTTTCCAAGACGAGACTCCCTAGAGTTAAGGAAAGGGAATGAATTCGGAGAGTCAGGGTTTGGGAAGAAAGTTTTACTTGCTGAATTCTGAGCCTGCAGAGGGCACCTTGTTAATTGCACGGGCCACCCTGAAATGCAGCCTGATTACATCACCTTCCACCCAAGGCCTCCAGGTTGCACCCTAGCGCTGGGGCCCGGGCTGTTTGCCAATTTGGCATGCTCTCTAATAGTTTTCGGATATGTTGTTTTCCTAAGACTATGTAGACAAGGCATTGGGCATTTATATTGCTGGACGCATACACTCATTGATGCCTACTATGTGCTAGGCATTTTACAGAATTCATTCTCAATTTTCAGAACATCCGTAGGAGGTAGGCTTTGCTTATTTCTGATTGATTGAGAAACTTAGATCTAGAAATTAGACCGAGAGATGTTAAGGGACTTGCCCAGTTAAAGAGCAGGGATTTGATTCTAGGTCTTGTGAACTGAAAAACTCTCGCTTTTTGTACGACGAAATAAAACGATAAAATCATACATTTTATGCTGTTGCTATGACTCCGACAGAAATAAAATATCAAGTTACAAACTAAATTCTTGAGGGTAAGAGGATGCCTGCAGGTGGGATTCAGGCATGCAGGAAGAGATGTTCCGATTTTCTTTTGAGTTTGATTTGCAACTGTGCGTGCCTTCCTGTCCTGGTATGTCTCGAGCTATTTTTCCCTCCCGCAAAACAAACATTTTAGTGCTGTAAATGTTTTTCTGCATTATGTTTGGATTTTAGCTGAAATTTTATTGAACCCTGGCTGTTACTATTGAGAACATCTGAAAGGCATTTTGGTTGTCAGTTCACCTATCTGAGAAAAGGAAATAGCCCCAGGAGGGGTCAGTGTGCTATTCCATTGCTTGGGAGCTTAGACCTGCAGGGCTTGGAGTCCTCATTTCCTCCTCCTCCCTCCAGTTTGGAAAGTAAGGAGAACTCCAGGCACGGAGAGTGACTCACTGCAGTAGGAGAGGGATTGTGTAGAGAAAGTGGGTGTGGTAATGATCTTTTCTGTTATTTACAAATGAATTAAAATGCCTTGTCTCCACCAGGGAAGTAGCAAAATTTAAACATTGCTGTAAACTATACTCTTTGAGTCATCTTTCATCTGTAACTTAGTTTGGGTCCAGCTAGTTAAAAAAAGTAAGAATTTTAGGAATGAGGCAGGATGAGTCCACATCATATTAGATATTATATATGTGTATGTATAGATCTGCTTTTCACAGTTGTCTAGTCTTAGCAGTAAATATTTCACACTTAACCTTTAAATGGTTAAAGTGACCCTTTTAGGATCAGTGTACAAACCAGGACTTAGTATTATTGGTGGCATTAGTATTATCATGATGCCTTTCCAAACTCTTCAGAGGTTGTTACATTAAATGAGCACCAGTTTCACCGGGTAGACTTGCTTCCTAAGCCCCACCTCCTCCTGATGTAAGATTAACAAGTACAGTGTTTGCCTCCCTATACTTGTTCAAGAGGAAAAGAACTAAACCAGGTTGCTTCAGCTGATTGTTACCATGGCAGCTGTTAGGTGTTTTGGTAAATTGAATTGCTTCTATTCCACTTCCTCATACAGCTGTTCACCCTTCCTTCCTTCCACCCAAATGTGATTAAAAAATCTTTTGTTATTGATAATGTCATTGCCATTATTTCAACCAAATTGATTCCCCAAACATTATTGAGTCCCTGCTATGTGCCAGATACTGTCATAGGTACTGTTCTAGGTCCCTGGGGACAGAGAGAAGGATGAGATGTAGTTTGTGCCTTCAAGATGCTCATAGTGTGGGTGAAACATTTCTCAAAAATTTTATCAAGGAACATTTAAAGGCAAGAGGGTTATTTGCAGGAAACTCCATCTATTGGGAATGTAGCCCAATAGACTGTTGCAAGCAGTTGTCTTTAAAGTTTGGCATTTTTATCTTTAAAAGAAAAAAAAAGTTCATTTTCGTACATAATATATTGGGGCTTGTTTTAATATAAAATATGTTTTCTTCCAAGGGGAAAATTGTCACTCTAGGAAGGTGTGCCATTCCATTTTGTGGTTTCCCATCTGACATTCCATCTTATCCCTGGGGGCTGTCCTGAGGGTATTCACAACCTGTTTGAGAAGAACAGATATTGGATATTAAATATAAGAATATTTGGCTCTTGTAAAGGCAGACCATGGTAGTATTGATTGACAAGGTTTCCGTTTAAAAGACCTTTAAAGCAAAATATTAAGCAATTTGTGTTAAATTCCCCAGTCATCAGTAATTGTGATATTAGAGAGAAAATAACATTGCATTATGAAAGAATGAAAATGGCCTTCGGGATGTGTGCCACTGCATGCTTCAGTTTGTTTTCTCTTAGAGAATTGAGGGACCCTTTCTTTTAAAGATTGGGAAGGAGAGTGTCCCAAGGAGTTGTGAGACCTGTTAACCTGAGCACAGCAGGTATGAATGGTCTGCAAGGTCAGGATGGGGCTTTACCATGTTCTGGTGAACTTGGATAAGGTCAGCCATGAGGTGAAGCAGGCAAGGTGGTATGGTTATGTAAGAGAATTCAGAAAGGAAGGTGGTACCAGGCCAGGAAAAGTCCTGGAAGTAGGAAGAGAATGAGGATGGGAGGGTGGGGCAGTCAGAGAGCAGACACAATGTAGCCTACTCAATTTCTGGTGCCAGGGAAATTGGTAAAGGGATTTTTGTACCTAGTAGATTCTCAGTAAATGTTTGCTGAATGAATCAAAGAAACCTGTATTCTTCAATTCCTTGGTTCATGTGTCTGTATTCAGAGAGAGAGAGAGAGAGAGAGAGAGAGAGAGAGAGAGAGAGAGAGAGCGCGCGCGCAAGCAGTTAGTTCATGCTGTGTGTGTTTTCTCCATTTCTTTTGCGGCTTCCCTCATTGTTTTTTTGAGTTCCTGATGTGAGCTGGTTGTGGTGTTCAAAAGATAGCCAAAGAAATAGGTTTTGTGTGTGTGTGTGTGTTGAACATTTGATTGAGGAGGGATGGAGGAGAGGGATGTAGGGGCCCATCTCTCTCCTCTAGTGAGAGCTGAAGCTTTCCGGAGTTTTCTCAACTCCATTTGAGATTTTGAGTGTTACCTGTGAATTGATTCACTTTGATGAATTAACACAGAACCTCACAAGTTCTCCCAGACAGGAATGCGAGGGTACAGCTGGCGCTGGAACCATAATGGAGACGCTTAACAATCGAACACCAATCCCATGTAGCTGGGAAATGTTTGAAAACAAATAGCTGCCAGTGGGCAGAGGCAACTTTTCAGTGCTGGTCAGGGTTTCTTTTATGTTTCCCCATCTTGGGTTATGGTTTAGCTTTTTTCAGTATAATTGTCTTCCTTTGTAATAGTGCAGTTGCTTCATCAGCTGACTTAATTTATATGGTATGGCCCGTGGCAAGATGGGAAAAGAGGAGGAGAGACGGAGGCAAAGAAAGAGAAACACGTGGATGGTGAGCAAGGGAGAGGGCCAGAGACAGGGTAAGAGAGTGAGTAAAAGACAGAGATCAACAGAGGATGGAAAGGAAGGGGAGGCTGATTGACTCCATCTTCCTCAGTTTCCCCTCTTTTCCACTCCTGGATTCAAGTGATCCTCCTGCCTCAGCCTCCCCAGTAGCTGGGACTACAGGTGTGCACCATGACATCTGGCTAATTTTTCCATTTTTAGTAGAGGTGGGGTCTTGCTCTTGCTCAGGCTGGTCTCCAACTCCTGAGCTCAAGCAGTGCTCCTACCCGCGGCCTCCCAGAGTGCCAGGATTATAGGTGTGAGCCACTGCTGCTGGCTTTAGCCCTAGGTTTTTTGGAGGTTTCTTTGCCTTTTCTAGATTCTGAACCAGGGTCCTAATATCTAAGTCTATGTCTATGTATCTGTTTAGTTTTATTTGTTTCTTACTGTTGCTGTTCTGTAACTGTTTTTTTCCTTTTTAATATGTCCTCTGTCACAGTTATGTGTATCATTACCCTGCTGAGTGGGAGAAATCTGTCTGTTAAGAAAACCACAGCTTCACCTTTAACCTTCTAGCCTTCCTCCTGGGCCTTGTATGTATCTGTCTATGGCTTAGGTTTTATGGACTCTTATTTGCTGGTGGTGGTTGCATTTGGTTCTGATATTTGAATTTAATCTCAAGGCGGCAGTTTCTTTTTGGCCTTTTGATCCTAGAAAGGTATTTTGGAGGACTTTTGGTTTTGGCTTTCTGGGTAGTGGCCTGCTCTGACCCTCAGATCTCACCGATTGCTCAGAGCTTTGCTTTCAGAATTTGAAGAAAAATGATTTATTCTGTCCTTATGGTTTGGGCAAACAAACTTAAAACTAGTCGTTGGGAAGACTATTCTCCCAGAACTATAGACTCTTCTCTAGCTTTTCTTTGAACCTGAAATTTGATTACTCTTCTCCCAAATTACTGTTCAAATTCATGGTTATACTACCCCTGTCACTTTAAGCATTAAAAAATCTTTTATCTGTTTCTCGGTCTCTGCACAGATTACATTGTCTTTTTTTCATTTCTAAAATGGAGTTAGCTACATCATGCTGATCTGCCTTGAATGGGGGTTCAAAAGCTAATGGCTGAAAGGAGAACCTTTAGATGTTGGGAAAGGTTAGTATGATTAGGAAAGGTTAGGTAATTCCAAATGTGTCTCCTTTTGTTCTCCCAAGAGGGCATGTGCAATATACATTCTTGCTTCTTGCATAAGTCGTTACAATTTAGGTAGTACTTGACTGCAGAGCATAGTTTGAAAGAAGAAATTTTTCCTGGGTATTCAGGGCTGCTTTACCTGACTATATTAGTCTTGTATGAGGTTGTAAAATGGAGAGTAAACACTGTCTCCCACAGGGAAGTTGTAGTGGTGGAATTTTTTTATGATACATATGATTTCCTTGGAATTATTTTCTCAAACAAATTCATTGCTTCAACTTGTAAATATTTGGGGTCTTCCAAATGATAATTGCTTTTGTCAGAGTCATTATAAAAAGAAAAGAGTGAATTTTAATCCTTAAAGCTGTATGTCTATATGTCCCATAAAAACTAAGTATATATCTGCAGTAGCGCAAATGTTTCTTCAATCCTTTCTCTAATTCACCTGATATTGACATTGTCCTTGACAACTCCCTAAGCACTAGTGAGACTATGTAGACCTGCCCCTGACCTTGAGGGACCTCAGTGTCTCACCTTCTTAAATACCCAGGAGCTTCTGACACCTGAGGGATCTGGGATGCAGAATAATGAGTGGGAAAACCCCTGGCATGCAAGCACCTCTCTCCCTGGCCTGTGAACATTGCATGTCAAGAGAGCTTCTCAAATTGGGGGCCACAGACTCTTCGGGGTCTTTACATGTATGTTTGGAGGTTTTAGAAGACTAAACATTCTTGTTTACGTTTGATGATAAGATAAAACAAATTAATATGAGCATAGTCCTAATCACCTGGATGACTCCCACATTATAGATTTGGCTACACCATTTCAAAACCTGGCTTTGTGATCGTGTGGCATCCCACAGCACACATGCATCGTCATGGGCTGACAAGGAAGGCAGCAGGGTGAGCTTGGCTTGCAAACGGTGTGTTCATGTAAACTGAAGGTGACCGACCACACAGAGTGCTGGATTTCTGCGGTCTCAATAGGAAAGTAATGGGAGAAGGTGGTTTTGATCATAGTAGTGTGCTCAAGAGAGCCACGAGTGAGCTGCCACGATGACATTGGCTGTGGAGATTTAGTTTCAGTAAAACTGCACGCCCTGTCGGATTAGCTCACGATTGCTCATTCTCACTCCATTGATTTTGTAAATGTGTGTTGGTTTTATAAATGTACTGATGCTATGAGTATAGGTAGTTTATATCTGATTTGTTTTTGTTCATAGTTAAGTAACGTGATACAAATAATGTTTAAGTTAACTCTGAAATTCATGGGATATACTTCCTTTAATAAGGTCTACATGTTAATTAAGTATGGAAAAACATTATTCTAAAGGACTTGAAATCCCCAAGAGCTACATAGGATTGAAAACATAAGTCTCTCATTTTTCATTGTATACTGACTCCTACATCATTTAAATCGAGGGCATAAGACTGTGGAAGACGTTCATCAAGGAACATCTTTTTGTTTTCCCACAGAAGAAACTCTTCCTACCTTTTTCTTATGTTTTTCATTCATTCATTTATTCATTCATTTGTTCCTTCTCTTAACAAACATCTTTTTGTATCCACTGTGTGCTCAGGACTGTGCCAGGCACTGAGTGCTTAGAAATGGTGTCCTGCCAAAAATTGAAATGTCCTGGCCAGTTTCTCTGTATCCAGAAGGATGACACCAGTGAGTACATAAAGTGGGAAGAATCACGAGGTAGATGGACTGGGTCTGGGTCTCACTGGTGGTCTGAAATCAAGCAGACCAGCTACATTCAGGTGTTTCCTCCTTTTCATCTTAGAGAAGTGACACCTTTTTGCCTTCCCTAGCAAGGCCAAAGCATGCCAACACTCTCTTTTTTCTACGTGTGGAACAGCTCCATGGAGAGAGACTTCAGGCCCCCGTCAAATGATCTCCAAGCTCCCTTCTACTCTTACCGCCCTGTGGGCTGTGACTGATGTACCTTGACATAATGGAGAAGGGCTCACGGACTCAGAGGACTCCAGGGCCAGGCAGGCAACACTGACCCAGTGACACGGAATCTGTGGCCTGTAAGAGCCTCTGCTTCATCTGCTGGGGGGACAGCTGCTGCCATGCAGGGTATAGGTCCATTGTTAGTGATACTGGATTTTAAGTGGAAATTTCCAATTTTGCATACACTGTGAAGGTCAAAGCATGTAGGTGGGAAAGACATCATTTATAGCGTGCAACCTCTGTTTCCTACCTGTGAATGTGCCTTGGTAAGATGAAGTGTCAGGGTTGATCTGAGCATGTGGTTTCCATGGCACCCTAACTTAGAACTTTAATGGTGCTACTTCTTTCCCTTCCAAGTTGGTGGGATAGTATTTTGACTCCTAAACAGTTTACGTTCTTGTTTGCTCTTGGATGTTATTGCACTTTGCAGGGTGACCCTGTGCAGGCTCGATAACTGTTGCTGTATAATATTTTCTACCTTCAGGTTATGCTGTCCTGATGGGTATGTCTTAGGGGAGGAGTTCTGAACTCTGAATGCATTGAGATGTCCTGAATACCACTTACCCTGATATTTTTCTTTCTCTTCATTAGAAACTGGGCATACTTGGCTATCACAGTTTTTAAGACACATAAAAAGTCAATTGGAATGATTTGTGATTAAAAATAAGGGGATTTAGTTAAGAGAGGTCATATTTTTTGGTATTGTAGCATTATTTTCTTTCATTGTTGGAATATTTTGTTCTTCAGGCAAAAATTGTTTCACATGGATAAGAAATTTAAAAAATTTACAAAAGCTGTGTGTGTTGTTTATATGTATGTATGTATTTTTTTGAGCAGTCTCAAATACAGGTTCTGCCAAGCTTTGCCTCTTAAATGTGCTCACATCTATCTGGCCTTGTCTTTCCTTTTTAGGTGACCAGGCAGAAACACTTGAGATGATGACATGTTCTGAAGCTTCCTCCCACCACACACACACACACACACACACACCCCAAAAGCAGCTATTCTCTTCAATTTTAATTTTCAAAATTTAGTTTTGGGGCATTTTACGGGAATGTTCAGCCTTGATGCCCCATTGTGATCATTTACAACTACAAAATTATGGAGCAGGCTCAAGTGGCCATTTTGTTAAGAATTTTTTTTAAGTGTCTAGATGGAAAGCAAAAAGTACAAAAGGAGTTATTCATTCTGAAATCTGAATGTCATGGTGGAAGTATCACCTATTGTTGGCTGCCTGGGGCTACCTGGTCCAAGGGTAGATGGGCTCATGGGAGGTTGTGGGCACATTTGCTGCCCAGTTGCCCATTTGCTTAGGTACAGTGGAGTGTCCTGCCATCCTCTGATGTGACACAGCCCCTTGTAATTCTTGTTTCTATAGATTAGAGTTATGGTCTGCTCGGGGCTGAGGTGGAAGAATTTGTGAAGAGCCAGTCCACATTTGTTTAGAAAATCCATGTTGTAGGACATTCCCATGTCATGTTTTCTGACAGACTTGCCATAAGCTAGTGTTTGTGGTACAAAATACTTTTTCTTTTCTCCTTGGGGATCTGTTGGCATAGCTTGTACTTCAGACTGGCAGATATGGTTAGCTTTGGGAAGCTAATGAATGAATTACACTGCAGGCGTTTCTGTTCTAACACAGTGTATGCATTCCAGAAAAGCCTAATGTTCTGCAAACACATACAGGGCATATGAACGAAAAATAAGTAGGGATGGTACAAACCATTCAGTGTCTACAATTCTGTAACTAGAATACTCAAATAAGCAGTAATAATCCTAATAAAATACTAGCATAATAAAAACATGGTAGATTCTTAATAGACATTGAAATGCAATAGTCCAGAATACCTATAGATGTTATAAAAAATGAAAATAAAGGATTTTGCAGTTTAATTTTTTTCAAAGGTGAAGGTAGCTTGATGGAAGGAGGTGTATAGGTTGTGGCTTCTTAGTTATGGGGACAAGGACAAAATGTACAAAGATCTGAGTGAACCCAGGCAGAGCATGTGGAGAGTCTCTGCCAGGAGGAAGATCATGGTGTAGGAGGGCATCGTGTCCAGTGCCCTGCAGCCAGCTGCAGGCAGCTGTGTTACTGAGCTTGCATTCAGTGGCTGTTACTTGGGGACGTAAAACATTAACACACTGGGAAAGTCACTTCTACTTTAGCATCATTCACCTGTTGACTGAGGGAGGGAGCTAACTGATGCCACGGGGACCTCCCTATGGCAGAGCAGTCCTGATCTTCAGTACCAGCTCATGTAATACTCCAGCAAGGCACAGAGACAGAAATTAATATCAGACTGGTTCTGTGTATACAGATTCGAGGTTTTATATTAGTCCTGTATTTATAAGGTTAACGCATTACCTCTGTCTCTCCTTAGAGAGTACAGTGAATGAACTGTCTTCAGGCTAATAAAAGTCTGTCAGTCCACAAAAGTCCACAGATCTTTTAGACAGGTTGTTAGAGTCCTCATGACCCTGGCTAGAATTAAAATGTGACCAGATAGCCGAGCACTTGGGGCCTTGGAAAGTGACTTACTCTGCTGAATGATATTTAAAGTTAAAAGTTCTTATTCAGCAACAAAGTTCTTCAACTCTTTTAGTCAGTGCTAGTATATAGTCACTGTGAAGCTGGTACGTTTGATAATGCTGATTAGTCCCAGTGCAAGTTCAATGATTTGAGCCGCTTGTATAGAGTTCTCCAGAGAAACAGAACCAATAAAGATAGATGTGTGTGTGCATGTATGTACATATGTCATGTATATGTCATGTATATATGTATATATAAACACACACGTAGAAAGAGAGAGAGAGAGTTATTTTAAGGAATTGGCTCATGTGATAGCGGAGTCTGGCAAGTCCAAACTCTGCAGGTAGGCTGGCAGGCTGGAGACCCAGGGAAGAGCTGAGATTGCAGTTCCAGGGAAAAGGCCGTCTGCTGGCACAACTCCAGCTTCCCCAGGGGAGCTCAGTCTTCGTTCTATCAAGGCCTTCACTGATGGGATGGGGCCCACTTACCCTCACTATGGAGTGTAATCTGCTTTACTCAAAGTCTACTGATTTAAATGTGATTAATAATTCCACATACAAAATAGCTTCACAGCAACACCCAGGTGTGTTTGACCAAATATCTGGGTACCATTACCTAGCCAAGTTGATATATATAAAATTCATCATGGCCACTGAGAAATTTTTTCAGATAGTCTTAGTTTTTGAGATTCACTATGTTGTGGGAATCAGTTTTGAAAAGATCAGAGAGCAGTTTTGAATGCTTCCAGCTTATGTTATAACATGTATAACAGAAAAACTTGAAATGATTTGAATCTGGAAAAATCCCTACACATATATTATATCCCCCCCATACCTCTTCCAAATGCCTAAACACTCCAAAACAAAGTACCAAGTTTCTGGGCAACTTTAAAATTATTGACATTTTTCTGTCTGCTAAGAAAAGGCTTGGCCTACATCTGTTTATGGCTCTGAGATGCCCTCCGGGAGAAGAGGGCTTATTATTTATCTTTGTTCTTACCCCTCCATCCTTATCCTACAAACCCACTCTTCATCAACATATTCGTAACACCAGACTGAACACCTCACAGAAGAGACAGCTTGGGTTTAAGCAGCCATAGCCATCTGGCAAACCTCGCCAGCATTTTACGTTACTGGACTTGCCCAGGCCAACTGGCTGCTTGCTGGGTGGCTGCTTTTCTCCCTGTCCTTCCTTCTCCTCCTTCCCTCCCTCCTTTCTGCAAGTGCTCAGTGAAAGAAAGGCATTGTGCCAATATGTCCAAAGGCTATTTTAATAAGGAACAATAAGAGATTTCTTGGAGTGGGAATGGGTTCTTATTCTGCTGTCCCCAACTATTAACACTAGTTTTTGTCCCTGAGTTGGTACTTGCAATCAGGGAATATAATTGGAGAGGCCCAGAGAAGCCGAGAAGTACCACCAGATGTAAGTACCACCAGTTTTAGGACCTAAAACAGCCGCAAGAGAGGTGCTAGATTCATTATTGATTTCCCAGGAGCTCAGTGAGTCCTGGTTTTAAGTCACATATTTTCTCAGGCTTTGCTAGTCAGGGGCCTCAGACCAGCAGTGTTGGCAGCACCTGGGAGCTTTTCTAGAAATACGGAAATGCAGACGCCTAAGCCCCACCACAGACCCACTGAAGCTTCTGCATGTTGACAAGACCCCTGGCGATGTGTGTGTACTAAACTCTGCTAAGGAAATGAGAAGTGAGGGTGTGGGATGTGGCCACATTTGCTTCCAGTCGCTATGGAGCCCTCTTCCGGGGGTGGTCATTATCCGTGCCTGGTTTTTTAGTTTTCCATACGTAGGTTCATGCAATGTATTTCGCTTCTTTTATTCAACATTATGTTTGTGAGTTTGTAGTTTAGATCTTCTGTTTTCTTTGCTGTAGAGTATTCCACAGTGTGAAAATACCACAATTTATTTATCCAGTTGACTACTAATGGCCATTTGGGTAATTTCTACTTTGTGGCTGTTCCATACAGTTCTGCCATGAGCATCTGTCTTGAGGCTTTCCGTAGGCGTACGGACGTGTGCAATTGCATTGCTTGGAATAATTGCTTGCAAAATCTTTTAAGTTTTCCTTGCTAACTCAGGGTTATTACCACGAAGTCTAGTTTTAGCCTGGACTGTAGGATAGTGATATCCCCAGGATTTGTGGAGATAGTGGTTCAACTTGGCTTTTTGAGTTACTGTGGGTTTTTTCTGTTCTTGCTGTCAGGTGACGTGTTGCTACTGTCAGTACTTCCTTCCTGGGTACCTTTGTCTGTTGGAGGTTTGGAAAACAAAGTATCAAATATATTAGAATTGTATTTTAAAACCTTTGTTTGAATATAGGTTATTCTTATATCAAGCAGGGGTGTCTCAGAGGCTCCCTCCCCCAGCCCCGACTTTCAACCTTCTTTTGGATTCTTCTTGGTGGCAGGTACCTGAGTTTCAGATAGCTGGAGTGCTGCCATCCTTTTGAAATTGTTATTTTTTGCAGTTTTACTTCTTTTCCATTTTTACTCCTTTTTAAACTCCTTTTTCAATTTTGTTTATATTGAAAGTTCCTCAAGTAGACACGGCAATTCTCATTTATTTTTGCAGAAATTAGGCCATTTAGAAAGATAAGCATAAACCATGGAATTCTATTATTTTGAATACAGGTGAGAAGTAGGTGTCTAGCCAAGAGGGGGCATGGCTCACACTGAGACGGATCCATGGGAGTCTGTCATCCCACGTCTTGGGCCCCCAGCCTCATAGTTGGCCACTGATATTATTTTTAATCCTCTCTTTTTTCAGTCTTGGGGGGATTCTTAACAAACTATACACGGAGGTATGCAAATACTACTACTTTGTGGATTCTTCTTGTTCACTCAAGAGAATTATTGTAATAACTTGATTATATCTCTTTAGTACTTGCATTTAAAGCAACAATTAAGCATTTATTGCCATTTTGTTTAGTAGCTTTTGCACCAGTTTTGCTGCCCAAAGGGGATGTTATCTAAGCAGCTAAGAGAGGAGTGCAGCTCAGACCACAGGGAACTGGAAACCAAGGGAATGTTCAAGGTTTGGGATGAAAAATATAAACTGAGATAAATGTAAATACACAGCTCACTGAAATTGCTTTTTCCTTATCTGATGAAGCAGTGAGTTAAGATGATGACTCAATTAAGGGAAGACTAGTTTTACTTTCCTTAACTCTTCTAGGGGGTTGTGGTCAGATTCCTTTGGCAGATAGTGTTTGCAAATCTGCAGGTTGTTTGTTTTAGTGAGCTGTGGTTCTGGGAGCTTAAAAGTGGACTGGTTTCAGGACTACTGATTCTGTGTATAATGTGAAAAAGTCAGATTTTAATAATATTTTTGTCCACCTTTTTAAAGCACATTCTAGAAAATCACCCCTCGGTTCTGCAGAAAATCAAATGAAAAAGTAACTAAACTTTCCAGCAGGATGCTGGAGTGGACAGATGATGGGCAGTGGGGTCTGTCTAGGAAGCTTCCGCCTTGTGGAAAATACACCCCAGGCACCATTGAGTGAGACCAGGGGCCTCTCAAAGGGTCTTAACTGTTGAGTTGTCAAATTAGAGATGTCAACAACATTTCATTTCAAAGGGGAGATGGGTTCAAGAAAATGTGTAAGAACAATTAACTTTGCTTTAGTTTGATATTTTTGGTCCATTTTTATATTTTCACGCACACAAACTGGAATACTATGATTGATTTATCTTTGTGTTTGACCATCAGGTATCAAGGTAGGCAAGTAAAAATCAATGATTCTTAAAATTAGATTTAAAAAAATCTTTCTGTGACATTTTTTTTTTTTTATAGTAACCAAACACACACAGTACCATGCATACAGGTAATTTTAAGATAATTCAAAGTTGTGGTCATAGAAAGTAATTTCTTGGTTAATTACATGATCTTTCATAGCAAATTCATGTGACCTTTGAAAGATACTTTTAAAAGGTCAGAGTAGGTTGTGTACAATTTCCAACAAATTTTCTTGCCAGTATCATCTGTACTCTCAAACATAAGGTTTATTTAACTGTTGAAGAAAATGTGACTATAGCTTAGGCACCAAATAGTTATCCTTCTGCCATACCAATAATAATTTAGCATTAAATGCCAGCCATTTAATAATTAGTGGTAAGTATTGAATATGTAATAAAAGCTAATTCAGGAAATATATTTGCTGTTGAGTGAACAAGTAGAATGCACTTATATCCCCAAATGTAGTGATTTTAGGAGAGAAAATGTCCTCTTTACTGGTACTCACGATTCTGAAGTATATTAAGAAATCATTTGGAGATTTTAGAATGACAAATGAATTCTTTTGTGGAAGCTCCTGGTGGGTTATCTATATATGCAATATTTTAAGTCTGGGTTTGTATACATAAAATCATGTAATTTGTGGTTTTGGGACTCACATATATTACAAAGAAATATAAATATTATTTTGTTAAAAGTACATCCATGTTTATTATTGAAATATAGTCAGGATTCAAAACATTGGTTTAGCCATTCACCTGGAGTTCAGATTTCAGCAGCCTAAATCTGCAAAACCATAAATCTGAGGTGGAAAGAAACAAAGGGGCCTCTGCATATCAGAAATGTTAGTTCCACATCACAGCAGGACAGACAGCTTCTCGTCCGAAAATTTTGCACTCTTCTCAGCATTCTTGGTGTCGGTGACGTGGTAAAAATATTGGGTGCATCCCCCATGGGAGACATTGTGAAAGGAGAGAAGGGAGAAGCTAGTGGAGAAGGCAGAAGCACACTGGAGACTAGTGTGTGCTCCTGCGTGTAAGTTCAGGTGCAATCTGGTTGCTTTCTAGAATCGCCTCCTTTCTCACTGTGCTCCGAAGAGGGGACCCTTGTTATTGATAGTGTGGCAGTCAGGTTTCCCGCAGTTCATCCCCTCCCTGACCCTGTGCCAGCGAGACTCACCTGTTCACTCCTTCCCACCGTCATCCTCTTTATCCTCTCTGAGTCAGAGTCCTGAGCCTGCCTGGGGCCCAGAACAAAACTCCACCTTCTCCACTCCAGTTCTCACTGAGTCCCCCTTTCCCAGGCCCCCTGCCTCATTCATTCCTTAATGCAGGCTTTGCTGCAGGTTGGGTCTATGGGTGCTGGGTGCTGTGAGGGTTGAGAGACTGATGGGGTAACAGGGAAGGTAAACCATCTACAGTAAACCCAGTACACAGAACTCAGTTAAAGTGTGGCTGGGATCTGAGGGGAAGGATTTCTGGTGGCTTGAGCAATCAGGGCAGACTTCATGGAGGAGGCAACTTTCAGGAGAGCCTTGACTGATGAGCAGAGTGTGACTCTAGATAAGAAATATGAAAGGTTTAGATTCTGATCAGGGGAAACTGATATTAACCTATAGTATGACTAGCAAGAGACACATCTGTTTCTAAACCTTTTTCAGTCTCAAAAATTGGAAAATAAAATAGTTAAGGGATAGGATGATGTGAAATCAACCAAAATAACATGTCTCATCTGAACACCAGCTCCTTTATTGAAAAGTTATGAATTCTGTGTCAAGCACTATGCAAAATACTTGAGGACATTGAGTCCCTAAGGATGGGAGATAGTGAAGGAAGGGAGATAGGAAACAACAGTGAGCATAGAATTGATTCCCCAAACCAGGACTCGTTTGAGAATAAAACAAGAAGAAAGAACTACTATACTTTATGTTATGTAATTTTATTGAAATACTATTTTATTTGACAAATTGCTTGTATTATAAGTGGTCCAATAAATAGTTCTATTCAAAAATTTTAAAAATTTCCAAAATATATAAGAAGTTTATGTACATTAAAGCAAAGAAAATCTTCATATCAATTATATGAACATTAGAAATTACATAAACAGAACAGTTAGTACTGGAACATATTTAAGTATTTTAATCAGTTAATTACCTATATCTCTAATGCTGTAATCACTAGTACTTTTCTGAAGACTATATCTTCTCTCAGTGTGGTCTTATTATGTTTTATTTTTTCCATAATGCTTGTAATTTCTCTAGAGTTACATTTTATGATTATTAAATTTGAAATTGTTGACAACAGTTGACTCTTCTACGTAGATCATAATATTTTTAATTAAGAAAACACTGTCAGGTGCTGAAGTATCAGTATAGACCAAATTCTGATAAGTGGGGGATATTCTCAGTTCTTTTTCTCTTTTGATATTGACATGTATAAATATTAACATGTAAGTATTTTAGTCTGTGTCACAGATTCTATGGCTTTATCTCATTTCAAAGTATTTTCTTTGACAAATACTTTGACAAATTTCTTAACTTTTATGAGAAAAAACTTGTAAAGTATGTTGTCTTCATTTATGATCCTTTTGAATATTTTCCCTTAGATGCTTCAAGATTGTAGGACTTTTCATTCCTTTCTATTTTGTCACAGAATATAAATGTAATCAATTAAAGAAGCCCATCAAAAGATTTTTCCTGTAAATTGAGATATTCCAAATAATAATTACAGAAGTTCAGAATTAAATTTGTACACTTGAGCTCTCGTCATTTAATCTGTTCAATTCCTCAGTGTCTTCCTGTTTTCAGGTTTAGTTTTGAACTAATTTCAGTGTGCTAAAAGCTTCAAAAACTGAAGGTAGCTTTTATAGCTCCCATCATAGAGTAATATAATTAAAGTTTTACAACTGATTTTGAACAAAATGTGATGAAAACTTAAGAGGACTAGTTTACAAAATACATAAGACATTTAGGACTTCTTCAAAGGATCAAACATTTCCCAATCTTGAAGGATGTTAGGCTTCAAAGAGATTAAGTGACTATCACAAAACCGTTTAGTTTAGATAATGTAATTATGTGTGTAAATATATTTGAAATGTTGACATCTACAGCTTTCATTTCAGGTAAAATAAAAATCAAAGGCAGATTATCAAAGTTTGTTTGAATTAAATTATACATACCACCAATTCCAGGTGCATTTCTACTTCACAGATTTCTTAATTTAGTAAAAGTAGAATTTTTACCATAATACTTTACTCTTTTATTTTTTGCTGAATTTATAATAGCATTTCTAAAAAGGTTGGGTTTTCTCTTTGACCAGATGAACTTCCAAAAGCTTTACTTTGATTCCATTCGGTGGTTGGAAAAAAACAAACCTTTATTGGAATTAACACAATTGATTCTATTTAAAGCATCATATTGTACCCATTGATATAAAACTAGCCTCATTCATCTTTGAGAAGTTCCTTTTCTGCTTATGGAGATGACCTAAACAGCTATTGCTTTACTGTTTGTATTTGTACAATAAAATTTGGAATCAAAAGTATGAAAAATTAATATAGATCTAAGGTAAAGTTATGCTTCACAGGCAATGTATAAATGAACTTTTGCAGAAACATGAGTAAAATTGTAGACTCTGAACACGGTTTTCTTAAAAGATGTATAATATTAATAGATGCTTTACTTCTTCAGGGGATTTGTATCTTCTGGTTTTCAGGTGGTTAATGATATCACTGTAGTTTACCATGGTGGAGGATAGATGTTGACAAGCTTTTTTTTTTTTTTTTTTTTTTTTTTTTTTTTAAATACACTTTACTTTTTTCGAATGGTTTTAAATTTAAAGAAAAATTAAGACGATAGTACTGAGTTCCCATATAACCCGTACCCAGTTAGTATTAACATCTTGCTTTGGTGCAGTACATTTGTTAGAATTAATGAATTGATACTGATATAAGTCCTTGTTTTATTCAGATTTCCTCAAACTTTTCCCTAATGTCCCCCATTAGGGGGACATTGTGCCAGCATCCCATTCAGGATGCCATATTATATTTAGTGTCATATCTCCTTAGGCCTCTCTTGGCTATGACAGTTAAACATTTGAGCAGTTATACATTTATCAGTTTTCTCAAGGAAAGGAAATTGGGTACTTAACTTTTTATTAAACATGTACCTTTTTTTGTTTTTTTGAGGCCATTGCCATCAAAAGGGTTTATTGCAAAATATAAAAGCTTTGCCATCCAGTGAAATGACTAGATATACATTTAAAACATACACAACAATGATTAAGTCGTTGTAGCAAGAGCGTTCCAATTACTCTCTATCGTGTATGGCAGGTCTGTTCAACTTCTGTTTTCTGTACCTATTTAATGTACGCTGTGCTTGTGATTTCCCAGCTTCCCACTAATTTGGCCGCAAGCTGCCTGGCAGCATTGCACATCTTGCAGGCAGCAGCTCAACTGGCCAGCTGTGCAGGTGGCCAGCAGAGGCAGCTGCCTCCAGTCTTTCTCCAGCACCATCTGAGCTCCAAAGGAGTTATCTGTCTCCGGCTTCGCTTGTCCAGCCTTAATTTGTTTTATCAGTGAGTATTCTGCTTCCTGATCCTGAAAGGAATGTCTTAGTTACATTGTGCCTGGAAAGGGTCAGGAAAGGAGAGGTGGGTTTAGCATCACTGATTACTTCTGATTTAGCCCCGTATTGCTGAGGAGTCTTTTCACTGCACGGATGTCTCTCACACTGTGAGGTGAAAGTGGAGAGCCACCAAATCCATCTTGGCTTATTTTAATGAAACTGTCAGTAACTTTAAATGCACAGTTAGCAGGTAGTTTAAAAATAGTTAATAGCAATGCAGCTTTTTGATTAAAATGAAAGGGAAATTCTGGATAAGTGCTAAAGTGGACAGGATATAGGACACTAAGCATAAACTGGGATTGTCCCTACGCAAACCTAGAAGGGTGACAGATGTTGTTTACAAGGAAATCTTACATAGAAACTGATAGCAGTTCTTGTTTTCTTCCCAATCCCTGTCTTTCTTGCCAAAATAGAAAAAAATTTTCAGTGAAAAATAACTATAAGGTACCTACTTATACTAATATTACTAGATCATGCCTACATTTAACTTGACTCAAGGTAAGTTGATGTAAGGAAAGTACTGGAAGAGTAAATGTGCATTGCAAGGTAAGTACTCTTAAATGAAGAGGTGCATATTCTCACATGCCTATATACACACGTATAGCACGTTAATAATGTGATGTCCCGCCCGCGGGACACGTTATTGGTGGGGTCTGCGAATGGGGGAGTGGGACCTGGGGAAGGAAAAGACACGAGAAATGGAGACAAGACAGGAGTCTGATCAAGTCTCGTTTATTGGCAGAATGAGGTAGGGATATGTACCGGAGAGAGGGGGAGTGGGGAGGGAGCTTAGGAGGATGACCATATAGGGAGAGGAAAGTCCCCAACCCTCTGCACGCGTAGATTCAGGGAAACCGGAAGCTAAAACTTTCTGTTTCCCAAGGCCAGGCATCTATTTTATGGTAAGGGTCGGGCCTGCCTGAGCACGCCCCGGCAGCCACGTTGCTCATGGCTCCGGACAATGTGATATTGACAGAATGAACTTATGTATATGAAAAAATTTGATCTGGATTTTAGGGGCAGGATGTGAAGAAAAGCCTGTCTTCCTGGGTTTGAAAGGGTGGGGTCTGCATTGCTCTGCTCAGGGCCTTACGTTAGTAGACTGTAACAGGGGTCAGCAAAGCAAGGCCCATCTGGCACTCTGCCTACTTGTGCAAATAAAGTTTTATTGGAGCACAGCCAAGCTTATTCATTTATGTGTTACCTAGGGCTGCTTTCACTCTACAATGAGAGAGCTGAGTAGTTGCAACAGAGATCGTATGGCCTGCAAAGCCTGAACTATTTTCTAGCTGGTGCTTTGCAAAAAGGTTTATTCACCCATGGGCTAAAACCTTTATAGACTGACCTTGGGCATGACCTAATTCTCCTTTTTCTGTTTCTAGAGAACTGGCACCCATAAGACATTTCTGTCTGTGGGGCTTTCATATCACAAGACTTCTTCCTTTTAGTGCTTTCCCAAAACGCCACACAGACGGAAGACAGCCACCTACCTGTCTTTAACTTCACTGAATAGTAGAGTCAAGAATACTAACAGATCATAGCAGTGGCTGCACTTATTAATTGCCCACAGCACGCCATGTACTGTGACCAGTGCGTTTCAGTGGGTGTGTGTCCTCAAAACGACCCTGTGTGGTGGGTTTCATTATTGTACCCACTTTATGGCTGAAAAAACTGAAGCTCGAGAGGTTAAGTATTTTTCCCTCAGTCATAAAGCTTAGATGTGGTATGGGAATCATTTAAATTTGGCCAGACCATTCCACTTACCCTGTGCACTGCTCATTCATGTCTTTAGAAGTCCTCAGCCGTGTTGAGGCTGTACCTTCTCTAAACCTTCAGCACAACACCTCTAGCTGTTTCTGTCTTCCTGCCCCCACTGGCGAACCTCCCAGTAACCAAATGTCAGTGATTTTGAATAGGAAGCAATTTGCAATCTGAATTGTTTCTAGACATTGAATGGATCTAGTTAACTGTCTCATCTTCCAGGAAATTTCCATTTTAAAACCTTTGAGGGAATGTTACCCAAATAAGTACTCATACAAGTAAAACATTTGTCAGGGTAACATGAATCCAGGAAGAATTTTATCTTTGGGAAAAGTATTTGGGTAAGGGACCCTGGATGAGACATTGGTGGCTTAATGCCTGGACCAGATCCTCGTCTGATCAGTAGAGGCCAGGGAAACCCAGGTTTCTGGACCAGGTAGTCTTTGCAAGTCAGCTGGCTACTGGGACCAAGCTGAGGAGACCATTGTCTATTTTCTCTAGAATGGAGGGCCAGATAACCATCCTGCAGCTGAGAAAATGAAGGGAGAGACCTATTTTGAGAGCACAGATTGGAACCACTTCCAATCATAGGCAGCTCTGTTAGTAGGCAGAGGCCATCGTGTCCAGAAAGCAAGACTTGAACTTCAGAAAGAGAATTAGTGTTGTCCTGTTCTAGCAGCATAGCTGAATTTGGTCCTTGGAATTTTTTTTTCTGGTTAATTGGGGTTTATTGTATGCATACTATGTAATAAAAGTACATTTTCAAAAGAGTAATTTTTACTTGTATGAGAGGAAAAGGAAAAGCCTTTGTACTTAGTGACTAAATAACAGTGTGGTTCATTTGGAGCAGCTAAAAAGGTCATTACATTAGTAAGAATATATTCCTTATTCTTACCCCAAAAGAGAAATAATTATACTATCAGATTTTAACTGTTCATAATTTTACCACTTCTGTAGTAAAGAAGAAGCTAATGACAACTCCTGAAGCTTCATATTTCCAGATTAAATGATAACGGCCTTAGTTTTGTCTTCATCTCTGCAAATTTATTTCAGAACCGTTTGTTTAATTCTCTGCTTCAGCTAAAACTGTGAAGATACCAAACTTGATTATGACAGCTGTTCCTTTAAATCTTTCTGTGGCTTCCCATCCTCTTAGAATACCCCTCCCCACCCTGTGTCTTTCACATGCTTTCAGGCCTTGTGCATGCATGCATTCATCTGGCTCCTGTGATGTCTCCAGCCCCATCTGGAGAACGGGAGGCTCTTCCCCATTCCCCAACCCCTCTGCCTAAGGCTTTGCACAACCTGTGGTCATTGATGCCTGGAACAGGACACTCCACCCCAGCCCCCTTTCTGCTTTCTGCCTAGTTGACATCTATACATGCTTCAGGTATTCCCCCACAGACTGGTCAGGCTCACCTGTTCTATGCTGTCAGAGCATCTTGTACTTAATCTTTACAGAACTTTCCAATCATGTGTGAGCTTCCTTCTAATTATGTGGGAAGGAACTCGCTCTGCTTTTTAGCATTTTATTTCTAGGATCTCCTATGGTGCCCCTTGGATGGCATGCATGTTTTCATTTCTTATGCTTATTTATTAGGATCTTGGCATCGATTTTCTTGGGTCATTCCGTAGTATAGAATGATGAAGACATTGGCATTTAATACTGTTTGCTTTTGTTCACACAAACTGCCTTGGGTTTTAGATCTCTATAACATGGAGTTTGAATAAATGGTTTAGCTCCCTATTTTAATGTTTAAAGCAGCAGGACTTGGAATCTAAGGGCCAATTTTCCTCATAACCCTACTGGGTTGCCGTGTTCTGTAGTGTGGAGTGGGGCTGTCTGTACTTGACTGCCTCCCAGGGATGTCCTGAGATCAGAGGTGTCCAGGCATTCTAAATACCAGCCTTAGCGATACAAAAACATAAATATACATATGATATTCTCAGTAAAATGTTAAATCTTATGAAAATGTATAACCTTTGAAGTCTTTATATATCTTAAGAACACCGGT
Source organism: Cheirogaleus medius (assembly GCA_008086735.1). Lineage (NCBI taxonomy): Eukaryota > Metazoa > Chordata > Mammalia > Primates > Cheirogaleidae > Cheirogaleus > Cheirogaleus medius. Next base: position 68,379,818 of record VBSM01003204.1, on the reverse strand, counting down.
CTTTTCTTTGAGTACATATAATTTTCTTTTCAGCATCAATGGGAATATTTGCCATTTAAGATGCTTAATTCCCAGGGATCATTTTAAAATTTTAAGTTGTGAATTTTTCATCAGTAATTAGCCATTACTACTGTCACTCATATAATTCATCATATAATTTATTGAACAAGAAGATAAATAGACTTAGGTTTTAAGCAGCTAAAACTGGTTGATAATTCAAGGTGTATTTTTCTTTAATTGCATGCCATTTTTGATATTTTGAATCATAAATTAGATTATTTTCAGTGTTGGTGGCTCTCAGCACAGAAGTAGAGACTGTATTTTTCTTGACTGACTAATGCTTATGACTTGACCCTTAATCTTTAACCTGTATTACTATTTGTCAGGTACACCTGTAAACAGGTCTGCATGGTCTTTGCGAGTCCAAGTGTATTTGCCTTAGATGAGGCCTTGGGTCCTAATGAATTCAAAGTGCTTTCAAGCCTGATCACTCCTGGGCACCCGTCTGAGCACTCAGATGTGCCAGACTGGGTCAGGCCCGGAAGAAAACAGAGTTATATGTGTGGCCATTGTGTAGTTTCTGCTTGCTTAACCTTTGACGTCAGGAGCAAGGGTGCCAGGGTAGGCTGGTGACTACTACAGCCTTGGAGGGGGACAAAAGATTACCTTGGCACCAAGTAACGGCACCAAATCTGTTGAGTTGAAGAATCCACAGGTGTGTTTGGCCACCTGTGTAGGGCACAGCATTTCCGTCTTAAACAGAGGGACTAAGTGTTACATCTTGCTGTGTTGAAGTCATTTTTTTTGTTTGATTGTTTGTTTGTTTTTGTTTTGTTTTTGCTTTTTCCATCAGGTGTGATAATGGCCAAGTGTATTATGTTACAGTCTCTCAGCATAACCCAAATGGTTCTGTAGTTTCACAAATACAGACCAGATGAAGCACACAGGCAGACGGGGGCAGGAAGTGGAAGGTGGGAGTGTGCCCCACTGCATATAATAGCACTTTCCCCAAATAGCTTTAAGGAAACTAAATTGTGTAAGGTTATCTCATTTTTTAACCTTAGTCAGGCTTTCATTCTTTCTAGGAATCTTTTTGTAATGTGGACAGTCCTTGTAGCAATAATACATATCCTCCTCCCAAGTGATCTTTAAAAAAATCTACATTTTCTTAAATGAAAATATATACTTGGGACCCCTTAAAATCAGTTCAACACTCTTGGCATGAAGGGCTAGTTTCTCCTTAAAGAGCCAGAGTCTGCAGCCAGTTGGGCTGAGTTGGAATCCTGGCTCTGCTACGGGCATGATACCTCTCTCTACCTCAGTGTCCTCCTCAGTAAATAGGATACTAGTAATAACTTTATAAGGTCAAAGAGAATTACATGAATAATCATGTAAATGCTTAAATCATCACCTGGACTGCTTAGATAAATGCTCAATAAATGCCTGCTTCAGTATATGATTGCTCCACAATAGTCTTTTGTTCCCTTCTAAAGAAAGTGGGTGTGTTGGTTATGACTTTCCCTGATTATAAAAGTTTCATTACTTAGTTAATGTATGAAGCTATCAAGGAGGTAAGGAAGTATTTTAATTTGATGAAGAAGATGATAAAATACCAAAATGGGAAACTATAATGCCAACTTCCTAAGCTTAAGCTGACTGTAAAGAAGAACTTCCAAGTCTCAGTGGCTTCATGCAGTGCAAACTTATTTCTCTCTTACGTGTCAGACAGGCTGAGGAGGTCAGGTAGCTCTCCTGAGCAGTTTCCCTCCATGTGATGACGCAGGGGTCCGAGCACGTTCCACCATGTGCCGTTGCCATGTCGGAGTTCTGCCCTTCAGCTGTGGGGATGAGGGTGAAGGAGAGAGAGAAAGGGAGGGAGAAAGGCAGAAGGTGTATATGTGTGTGTGTGTGGTGAGGGGAGAGACAGAGAGAGAGAGAGTGTTAGAAAAACTGAGAAAGAAAGGGAAATAAATTAATGAATAAGAGCTGAAGATCTTGCAAAGGATTTTAGGGGCCAAGCACAGAAGTTGCAGACGAATACCATTTCTGCACCCTTCCCTTCCCCAGAACTAGTCACGTGGCTCCGACCTACCAGCCAGCAGGGGTTCTGGGAAATCCAGTCTCCCTGTGTGCCATGTAATAAAAAAGATAGTTGAGTATTGATGCAGTGCTGGTACAGCACTCGGCCATGTAACATATTTTGTTAGTGGTAGATGTTCTCTGTAATTAATCTATTTGTACAGTTCACTGTAAACTAATCCTGAAATTCTGTGTAATGAATGTCAGAACCAGCAAATGACCCAAGAGAATTTATGAATCATTATGTTTGTTTCTTGTTTTAGAAATTTGCAGAAAGTGAGGGAATCTACCGAGACATCCACTTCTGAACATTTTATTTTTGTACAGTTAGCCAGTAAATAAGGACCCTAGGTGACAGTATCTTAATGACCATCCCTGACAGGCATCTGCCTGTTAAAGAGCAGGTTAGTATGTTTTGCATCCAGTAAATGACAAAGGCAAAGAAATTAATGATACAAAGAGTAGAAGTTGTTTGTTTGGTTTTTTTCCCTACTTCTCACTAATAAATATGGCTCACTGTTGCAAGCAGTATTTGTACTCAGCTCTGATGGGAGGGATGATGGCAGTTTTCTATGTCTTACATCATCAAACAAAGTGACTTACTCCTGCAGATCTATTAGTATTTCACTTGAGCGATTCTTTTGAATCGTGATTGGCCTCTGCACAGATCAAGCATTGTATGTACAAGAACAAACATGGGAGAGGTTACAGCCACACAGACATACCTTGGGGCCATGCTTAACTAAGCCTCAGAGATAATGTGTACCTTATGTTTTGCAGTGTTTCATGGGTCTATGGATTGATTTTGAATCCCATTTCTTCTATCAGGAGTTCAGATGTTTAACACCTTTGCGAAGCGTTTGATGTTATGGTTGGTCTCTCGCTTAACCACTGTATGACCTTGGGCACTATACAATATTTGTTTGCCAGGGCTGCCTAGGTATTTGCGGCAACAAATACCACAGACTGGGTGGCTTAAACAACAGACATTTATTTCCTCACAGTTCTGGAGGCCTGAAGTTTGAGATCAAGGCGTAGGCAGGGTTGGTTTCTTCTGAGGCCGTGAAGGGAAGCTTAACATGACTAGCTCCATTTTGCTTCTGACCCCTTGAAGTAACATCCTTTAGGTTAAAAGCTTCTGCGTAGCTCTGTGTGTAGGCTAGAAGAAAGTTGACAACCGTGCCTCTTCCAAAATTAACTCCTGGGGGGATAAGAAAGGTATACACACTAGTAGCAATGCTATATTAAAGAGTTTTAGGAAGATCCTGACCTTCGTCCTCCAGAGTTAACTGGCCAAGAGCAAAGTTTTACAACCTCCTCTGATCTCCACTGATGCCCAGATGTCTGTGACCCTCAGTTACCTCTTGCAACCTAACCACCTCTTCCCCTTCCCTTAAGATATAATAAAAAGGAGCCTAAAGCCTAAAGCCTATAAGAACTTAAGATAGTTTTTCAGGACATTAGTCTGCCATCTTCTCCTATTTGCCGGCTCTCTGAATAAAAGTTGCTTTCTTTGCCCCAACACCTTGCCTCTCGACTTACTGGCTGTCCTCAGCGAGTGGTCCGGTCTGGAGCTCAGTTACCAGGCCTCTGTCTTCAGCTTGTGGGTGGCTGTCTCTGCCTGGCTCTCCCCTCCGTCTGTGTCTGTGTCCAAATCTCCTCTTTTTATAATGTCACCAGCAAGATTGGATTAGGACTCACCGTAATGACCTCATTTTAACTTAATTAACTCTTCAAAGACCCTATTTCCAAATATAGCCACATTCTGAAATATTAGGGGGTTAGGATTCCAACATATGAATGGAGAATCAGCCCAAAGAAGGCCCTTAGTCCTGCCTAATCTGCAAAATGGGTTAATAAAAGTACTTCAGAGATATGATGCATACAAATTGCTTAGCACAATACCTGGAATATAGTGTGTACTTACTAAGTGGAACTATTTTTATTACACTCATAAATCTTATTATATCTGTGTCATCTGTTCCGGTTGGGAGATGGCTCTACGGCATGGCCTTTTAGTTACTAAAGGCTAGGATTATCCTGTGTCCTCACAGCATCGTAACAGGCTGCTTTCAACAGAGTAACAGGGCAAGAGCCCAGGGAATGTTGTTCATGTGGATGGGTACGAATTTTGCTCTCTGGGGTTTGAGTGGTCTTCTGTGGCTGTCACTTTGGTGTCACTAGACACCATAGATGGCTGTGAAATGCTCTCAGAGGTCCTAACTCCTCTAGTGGCCTGCCTGACAGCCCTTACCCAAGCTGGATAAGCTCCTGAAGAAGAGTAATCTCTCCATGCCAGGGGCAGGAGACAGAAAGCTTTTTACATTTTGGGGGGAGTACTCGTAAAATCCCGGAAGCAGATCACCAAACATAAGAATTATCCAAGCACTGGAGGTGATTTTTAAACAAGGTGGTGTGTGAAAGTGATGAGCTTTCCTGTGATAATTAGCTGTCCCCTAACATTTCTAGACTTGATGAGAACTGATAAAATTCTGTGATGCTGCTATTATGGTAAGTTTTCATGTCAGGCCCAAAGAATTCCATAGTCTCTAAATTCCTGGCATTTCTTATTTCACTGGTGTAAATTTTCTTTGCTTTCAAAAAAAAGCAATGCTACTGTTATAACTCAGTCATAGTTAAATGCTAGCAAGTGTGGCTCTCCACTAGGATCAGAAGAAGGAAGGTTGGATTGCATGAACTATGATGTAAGCTAAGGAGGCCAATATGCAGTCCTTCAAACCAAGAGAAGCTTTGATATGGTGGGAAAGAGTATGGTTATTAAGTCCACCCAGAGTGACAGCATCCTTCAGTAGCAGTTGAGTTAAACAGACTTCATTAAGCATAAAGGGTGAGTTATCCATAGATCATGCTAGACTCCACTTAGCGCATCAGCCCCTAAGCTGTGAGTCAAGTACACCACTAGCTTCACCAACTAGCTCCTTTCCTCTGTTAGATCAGCTACCGAATCTGGTTACTTCTTCTTTTGAAATGCCTCTGAAAATTTTTATCATTTTTTAATAAAACATATTAAATGACAGATATGAGGCTGTCACATATAAATACTGTAATACAATAAGAAATATATATTTTATTTTTGTTTCAGGATTCTGGCACACAGCTCCTAAAACCAGTGGAGTCTCCAGAGTGACAAGAATGTTCTTTAATGAGATGACTGGTGGCTGGGGGCCCCTGGATAGCTTCAAAATGGGGGCTGCTTGCCAGAAAGACCAAGACATGATTAGAGGGTTGAAAGGTTAAGCCCCTCTCTGACATCTAGGGAGGAGAGAAGGGCTGAAGATTGAGTTAGCCATCAGTGGCCGATGATTTAATCGATCATGTCTACACAGTGGAACCTCCATAAAACCCCTAAACCATGGAGTTTGGAGAGTTTCTGGGTTGGTGAACACATTGAGGTACTGACATGGGTGGTGTGCCCAGAGACGGCATGGAAGCTCTCTGCACCCACCTGCCCCCATACCTTGCCCTGAGCATCTCTTCCATTTGGCCATTCCAGAGTTGTATCCTTTATAATAAACTGGTAAACCTAAGTAAAGTGTTTTCCTGAGTTCTGTGGGCTGTTTTAATAAATCATGGAACCTGAGGAGAGGATCGTGGGAACCCCTGATTTATAGCCAAGTTGGTCAGAAGTGCAGGTGGCAGTTTGGAACTTGTGACGGGTGTCTGAAGTGGGGGCAGTCTTGTGGGACTGGGCACTTAACCTGTGGGGTCAGTGCTAACTGAGGGTGGTTAGTGTCAGAATTGAACTGAATTGTTGGATGCACAGTTGGTGCTCAGAAAGTTGGAGAATTGTTTGGTGTGGGGAAAAACAATCCACATTTGGTGTCAGAAATATTGTAAATGACAACAGTGCAAATACATATATAAATATGAATTTTATATGAAGTAATTTTTAACTGAGTGTAAAATGATGATAACATCTTATTAAGGATTAGTGAAACATGGAATTAAGCAATTGGTTTAATGTACCTAACTTTTCTGTAAATTTATTAAATTTCTATTTAAAAAACAAAGCAGCAGTGGCAAAAAAAAAAAAAAAGAAAGAAAGAAACCCTTCCCTCCCAGGCCCTTCCTATGCGTTTCCACTGCCCTCAAAGGCCTCCGTCTCCTAATGTGGAGAAAAATACAACAGCATCTCTGTCTGTATCGTCCCTTCCTTCTGGGTCATTTTATTATTGCTGGTTTTTCCTTCCTTGGTTCTTTACTTATGTTTCTCTTTCTTAAAAATATTCTGAACAATTGCCCTTTTGTTTTTTAATTGATTTGATTTAATTTAATTTTTTTTTTTTTTCCAGAAAAGAGCAAGTTAGTACCCTGTATCAAAACATCAACCTTGTGGAGCCAAGACTAATTCAGCCATATGAACATGTTATAAAGAATTTTATCCGTGAGATCAAACTCCAAAGCACAGAGATGGAAAACCTGGCCATTGCAGTGAAGAGGTACTACAGTCCTTCCTTTCTAAGCGGCACCATAGGGCCCTCTGACTTGCTCTCGGACATGGATGGCAAATGGACTGAACTGTGTGGCCACATGATGATGTGGGTGGTCCTCCTGAACCTCAAATCTAGAACTTTCTAAATTAAACTAGCACAGGGGAACAGGGGAAGTTGAGTCAGGCAGTAATTTATAGGGTCAGTCAGCAATCAATCAGTAGGTCATTATGATCCTATTGTATAAACTCTTCAGGACCAATATAATTGATTCCATATATGATTCAACATAAGATTTATTTGATATCTAGCCACTTGAAACACAGGAAACTTTAGAATGGTAGGCAAGACCCCATTCAAAGCCTAGACTTGTGGTGCTTATTAAATTTACAAGTGTGGGACCTTGGAGGCAAATTACTTAATCTCCATGAGTCAGTTCCTGTATCTGCAAAATGAGGATGAAAATATTCTCATCCTCAGGGTATTGAGACTTAGTAGATGAGATCATGGGTGAGCCCCGTGGCTGTGCCTACCCCTGGAAGGTGCTCAGCAGGGCTGCCTTCCCTCTCTCTAGCCCTCATTACCAAGCCCTCCCCTGTGAACTGAAAGCTAAAAAACTATTAAATTCCTACTGTATCACAGACAGTTCATATAAGCCATAGCTGGCTTGCATGGGACATCTTACTAGTTTTAACAGCCACCTTGTTGCAAAAGAAGAATTTATATGTGTTGCAATCCAAACTTCAGCCTTTTTATTCCCTGGAAGGACCACATTCCTTTAGCATGTATTGGGTGTCATGCCCCTATGCATGCCTCTTGCTGCCGTGCGCTCCAGCAGCAACTCCCGCCATTCTGCGCGCTCTCCGCCCAGAACTTGCACACAGCCCCTTTGACAGGGTGCTGCCTGTCTGCGCGGGGGCTCCGCTGTCTCTTTGTTCTTCCCCTCCACGTGATGTCAAAACTCTCTAGTTGAACCTTTGGAGTAACTGAAAGGAATTAAACTGTAGAAGAGAAAATGTTTTAAAATCCTGATGCTAAATAGGACCTTTCTTACAGTCCTAGAGTCAATCAAGGGTTGAACTATTCCCAGGGGGTTTGTTATGAACGTTTTCAGTACCTGATTCTGATCTTTCCTCTCAAGTTCCAGTAAGATGAAAGGTGATCCTTGGAAGTGCAGTTTGTGTAGAACATTCTGGAATGTGGCTCAGAGCCCCAGAGTGGGCCGCCTTTGGGGTGACAAGCAGACACGCATACTGATTTTTCAGAGGGTCAATGAGTGTCTGTTATTAATAAAACAGGCAAACTCACAGGTACACATATATAGACCCACACAAAGACATGTGGGATGCACACATGCACACACACACAGTATCCCATCTAAAGACAGTGCCATGTAAACCCACAAGGGGGAAAAAAAGACCGGCTTGCTTTGTGTTCTTATTACCAGCCAGGCTGCTCTCTCTCAGTGGAGTGAGTACGTCACATTGGTTTGAGCTGTGTCGGTGTATCCCTCCACCCCTCTCCTGTGCTCCCTGGGAGGGATGCAGAGCCAGGCTCTACCCTGGGCCCAGGGTCTCCTAAAGGCTCCTCTCTTAGCTGTCAAAGACCTCCACAGAATGTTTAAATAGCTGCTGGTGAACCGTTCCCTGCGTTCTCAGACAAGGACCATTCATCCTCACCTCTACATTTGGTTGGGGGAGATTCTCAGTCTTTTTACTCTGTACTTGCCCTGAACAACAGGTTCCCAGTGTCCTGGTAGGACCCCCCGACTACGTTATAGGGGCGTCTCACTAGAAATTAGAAATTGCTGGGGCAAACACTGGATCACTGTGGATTACCCTGATTTACAAAAGAAGAAAAGTGTTGCTTAAAAGTGAGAAAGGCAGAGAGCACATTCAGGAACAGTCCCAGATGTTTGGACTGGGTATCTAGAAGAGAGAGTTGGGAAAATGATCATAACAAAAGGAGAAGGGATATGTGGCTTAGCTATTTACAGTTCTAGAGTTGACCAAAAAAAAAAAAAAAAAAAAAAGTTGCTTTGGAAATACATAATTTCTAGACTTCAAGAAACAGATATTTTTAAACAGAAATGAGTTGACTTTCTAAAATTGGTTAACATAGCCATGGGCAGGCTGTAAGGTGAAGAGGAAATAAACAGGAGTAGAAAATAGTAATGCTACCCGAAATTTTACTTTGGGGTCTTTTTACCTCCACAGTATTTCTGTGGAGTTTTATGTAGCAGTTAAGCTAATGCATGAACCAATTGTGTTGTGAGGGAGTAAATGTCAAAAACAGGTAGAATTCAAGGCCAGAGTAGAAGATGGGAGGGAGGTCTTATATTTAAGCCCTGTAATTAACAGCATGTCACTGGCCCGGGGGATCACCTCTAAACCCCAGGTAGCTGCTTTCAGGTTACTTATGATCTAGTTGAGTAGTAGGCAAGGCATATGCATATGAAAAGTTAGATAACTGGACATGTAGCTCAGAGAGAACAAAGGACAATACTTTGTTACGGTTTAATCTGAAATCTCAACCATTGTAAAGTGACAGACATCTCCATACTAGACAATTGCTAAATAAAATAATCCTGGAATCCCTCTTACCAAAATTTTTCCATTTCAAACTTTTTAGCAAATCAGTATGCTCCCCCTCCATAGAGATGTGATTTATTAATTGTATTAATAACAGAAATTGAATTTTTCCAAACGGTAATCTTATGTACATTCTAGAAGTTTAGGGGACTAATCAGAAATAATTGTTGAGATCTTTTTTCCCTTCTAACTTTAACATAAATCATTGTGAGTTTCATACAATAAAATTTCAAAATTATATCTAACCATCTCTTTGCCTTGAAATTCTTTTTTTGTGTGTGTCCAGGGTTTTAACTCAGTCATGGCAGCAAAAGGGATTTTCAGAACTTATTGAGAGCCCCCCAGAGATTTGGTACCTTTATTCCGTGCCACAATCTAGTCTAATATCATTTTACTTAATGTATTTCATTTATTTAATACAGTCATACACCATTTCATGAAATTTTGGTCAACAACAGATTGCATATACAACAGTGGTGGTCTGATAAGATTATCATACTGTATTTTTGCTGTACCTTTTCTATGCCTAGATATGTTTCCATAAACAAATACTTACCATTGTGTTATAATTGCCTACAGTATTCAGTACAATAACATGCTGTATAGGTTTGTAGCCTAGGAGCAATAGGGTATAATATATAGGTGCGTAGTAGACTATACCATTTAGGTTTGTGTAAGTACACTCTGTGATGTGTGCACAGTGACAGAATCTAACAACTCATTTCTTAGAACATATCCCCATTGTTAAGCAATGCATGACCATATCTAGTTTTAAAATCATCTTATGCCAAAATAGTCAAATTGCCGATCCCATTTTATTATGTGGAAGGGATGGGGAATGTTATTATGAATGGTGTGTTTCTCCTCATCTGTAAAATATAGGTCTTGAAATGGATGAGTTTGAAGTTTTCTCTTCGTGTTACAAGTCTAAGGGTGTGCATTCTTTTGAATTTCAGAGCCCAGGACAAGGCAGCCATGCAGTTAAGTGAGTTGGAGGAGGAAATGGATCAGAGGATTCAGGCTGCAGAACATAAGACGCGGAAAGACGTATGTTTCTGGGATTGGCCCTTCGTTTAGCAAATCTTTACAAGGCACTTTTTGTGCACTGGGCCCCGGGCACTCCCCTGGGTGTTGTGACGTTAGTACAGGCTCCTATGGACACTCCCAGCAAGGGGATTTTTACCGGTGGTGTTTTTTGGGCATGAGTAAGGATCAATAGAGATAATAATCAAATAAATAAATAAAGCAGATAATTTCAGGTAATGACAAGTGCAGTAAGGAAACAGCATGTGTGTGATAGGCAGTGACTGGGAGAGGAGGCTGCTTAGGTTTGGGGTCAGAGGCTTAGTTGGAGAAAGAAGCAACCTGAGAGCTGAGGTTGAAGCAGGCAGAGCCAGCCTCGGTAGAGAAGGTGGCTTGACTTCCATGTACTTGTCTCACTGCCCATCTCTGCTGTTAGCTTTAAATGTAGATTACAGTGAAATTAAAACCCTGTCTTCAAACTTTGTTGTTTTATAATGGAATATAGTCGTCCCTTGGTATCCACAGAGGGTTTGTTCCAGGACTCCCCCAACCCCCATACCAAAATCTGCACGCTCAAGTTCATATGTAAATGGCATAGTATTTGCCTGTAACCTATGCACATCCTCCAGTACACTTTAAATCCTCTCTAGATTACTTATAATACCTAATACAATGTAAGTGCTATTTACAAATAGCTGTTATACTGTATTGTTTTTATTTATATTATTTTTTATCATTTATTTTATTTTATTTTTTAATATTTTCAGTCCATGGTTTGAATTCACAGATGTGGAACCCATGGATATGGAGGGCTGATCATATGTTTTTATTCAGCATTGTAGGACCCCTTTGCAGTTGAAAGTTGCGTGCTGCCTTCAGTGATTTTCATTGAAGAAATAATAATTTTTTTCTTTAAAATATTTTTGGGTGATTTTCTGAAAACAGAAAATAGACATATTTCTTTGAGTAGCCACTGTTAGGTTAAAAATTCCATTTTAATTTATTCATTTGCCCTGTTAACATTGAAAAGCAGGCAGCAAAATAGTGTGCCAGTGGCCTGAGCCAGTACCTTGGTTTGCATCCTGGCCCTGCTCTTACCTGGACGAGGTTGCACTGGAAAAATAACCTACCTTCTCAGCCTTCGTTTTTCCATCTCTAAAAATGGGATAATGCCACCTACCTGCTTTAACAAGGATAGCATCACGATCTTACGCAGTGCCCGGGGTGTGGTAGCTGCACCGTGGCCGTCACTGTGCTGCTCTTCTCTGTGGCCCTGCGCACCTTTGCTCCCTTTCAGATTCTGCATCTTACATGGCTTTACCACATACGTGCCCGTGGGTCTGCGTGTTGTCCTCTCTATAACAAGTTGAATCAGTATTTGGATGTCATATTCAACCGAGTGAATGGTTCAGGGGTCAGAGTCCAGCTTCAGTGCCATGGAGATCCCATTCTTCTGCTAGCACTTTCATTTTTGTGGTCCAAAAACAGTGAAATCATTTTTTCTGCCCTGTTTCTCTTTATCCACTGTTTTTAATCTGTGCACTCAATCCTTCATCAGACACTTACCAAGCACACGTGTTATTCTGGTAACCAATCTCATTGCTTCCAGCTGAATACCTCCCAAATTTGTTGTTGGTGATAGGGATAGGACCTTGGCCCCTACCCCTTATAAATTCACATTTTACTAATTATAGATCTTCCTTGGTCTCCTTGGCTCTGGCCCAGGGGTGGCAAATCTGTGGCATCCATGGCATCATTTCTCTGTTCCACAACAAGGGATCTGCGGCCAGTCAGTCATTCTCCACATTCACATGGTCTCTGAAACCTCAGCAGCCAGCCCAGGACCTCACTGGCAGCTGGGCAGCTTTGGCACTGGGAGGAAACCTGTTCCCCTGCCTGTCCTTGCACCTGCGTCACACCCTTCTAAACACAGTCTCTCTGGAATGACACACTCAGGCCAGTTGAAGGTTTTCCCTAATTTCGCTCCCGTCTGTGTGGCACCCCTCGTTCCGAGCGGTTCTTTACCCCGAACTCTGGCTGGCCGCAAAGCTGCCCACCACCTGCGACTCTGCTTTTGCTCCAGCTGTTTCCTGTGCCTCGGTGGTTGTCTCCCCACTCCTTTCCGCTGTCCTGAATTCTGCAGAGCTCAGAGAAAGTCACGCTTTCCCCTTGATGCGCTCCCTGGTCCTCTGGCCATATTCTTCTCTTCCTGACCTTGATTCCTGAGGCACATAAAGTGCATATTGTATTGTTCTAGTTAGTTCTTTTTAATTGTAACAGCTTTATGGAGGTATAATTGGCATGTATATAAGCTGCATGTATTTAAAATATAGAATATGTTATATATATATATATACACACACACATACACACATATATGTATATGTGAAACAGTCTCCGCAGGTAAGATCATGGATATAACCATCCACTGTGGAAGTCTCCTCATGCCCCTTTGAAGGCATAACAAGACTGCCTTCCTCCCCTCTTTGCCTCTCTTTGCCAGGCAACTGCTGTTCTATTTTCTGTCAATATAGATTAGTTTGAAGTTTATAGAATTGTATAGAAATGGAATTATGCAGTATGTACTATTTCTTGTCTGGCTTCTTCCACTCAGCATAATTATTTTGAGACTTATCCATGTATCGATAGTTCATCCTTTTTTATCGCTGAGTAGTAGTCCACCGAGTAGGTGTTCCACAGTTTGTTTATCCATTCATCTGTTGAAGGACATTTGAGTTATTTGGGACTATTGGGGCTATTGCAAATTATGGTGCTGTGAATATTCATGTACGGATCTTCATATGGGCATATAATTTTATTTCTCTTGAGTAAGTTTCTAGATTGGAATGGCTTGGTCATCTGTGTAGGTGTATGTTTATTTTTCTAGGACACTGCCCAGCTGATTTCCAGAGTGGTTGTAGCATTGTACCTTTCCGTCAGTGTATGAGAGTACCATTCTTTAAACATTCTGATAGGTATGTAGAGGAATCTCATTGGTGTTTTAACTTGCATTCCCTTAATGACTAATGGTGTTGAGGATCTGGGTTTATCTGCCACATGTATATCTTTTTTGGTGAAGTGTCTTGTTAAAATATTTTTCTCATTTTAAAAATTAGCTTTCTTGTGAGTTTTGAGAGTTCTTTATGTAGTCTTAATTTATAAGTCCTTTATCTGATCTATTAATATTTTCACCAAGACTATTACATGCCTTTCCATTCTCCTAACAGTGTCTTTTGAAGAATAGAAAAATTTAATTTTGATGAAGTCAGAATATATGGTATATTCCATTAGATTTTCTAGATTGATGATTATATGTGAATAAAGTCAGTTTTATTTGTCTTTCTGATCTGCATGATTTTATTTTTCTTGACTTGTTGCACGGGCTAGAAGATTAAAGGTGATGGAAGAGTCATCCTTGTCTACATTCATCTTTAACATTAAATCTGATGTTAGCAGTCTGTTGCTCAGAGATGTCCTTTATTAAGTTGAGGAAGGTTCCCTTCTGTTCCCAGTTTGCTGAATGTTATCATTCTTGCTGTTATTGTCTTAATCAGGAATAGATACTGGATTTTGTCAAATGCTTTTCCTGACTCTATGGAAAAGATCATATTTTTTTTCTTTTTGAGAATATTTTTTATAATATTAATATTACATTGATTTTTGATTATTATAATAAACTCACACTCTTGAGATAAACCCCAGTTGGTTATAATGTATTATCGTTTCTATAGATTGTTGAATTCAGTTGGAATTAATTTATCATTTGGCATCTCCATTCATAAGAGATGTTGGTTTGTAATTTTCTTTTAAGATCTTTGATTTTGGTATCAGGCTATTGCTGATCTCATAGAATGAGTTGGGATGTGTTCCTTCCGTTTCAGTTTGCTGGAAGTTTGTGAAAAGTTGATCTGCACCACCACCATTTCTCACCTAGGATACACTAATAACCTCCTATCTGATCTCGCAGCATCTACTTGTCCAAGTTTGGGAATGAAATAAGCTAGTGATAAATTCCTTTATTAAGCTCTGAGTAAAAGTTGTTATGTTTGGGTTTGTGGCTGTGGATCCAGTGAAGAGACTTGCATCCAAGTCCATTCTGATGCCAGGAAGCATCATGAGCACCTCGTTGTGAGGCCTGGTGTCTTCATCCACCTGTGAAGTGGGCAGTAGTACTTGTTGCCTCACTTTTTAAGTTGCATGAAGTCAAGATAGCCATTTAGAAATTAAAAAAAAAAAAAAAGAAAGAAAAGAAAAAAGGCTGAGCATAGTGGCTCACGCCTATAATTCTAGCACTCTGGGAGGCCGAGGTGGGAGGATTGCTTGAGTTCAGTCAGGAGTTTGAGACCAGCCTGAGCAAGAGTGAGACCTCGTCTCTACAAAAAATAGAAAAATTAGCTGAGTGTGGTGGTGCATGCCTGTAGTCCTAGGTACTTGGGAGGCTGAGACAGGAGGATCACTTGAGCCCAGGAGTTTGAGGTTGTTATGAGCTATGATGATGCCTGGGTGACAGAGCTAGACCCTGTCTCAAAGGGAAAAAAAAAAGTTCACTTTTAGGCAAAATGCTGCTCTTCTACTAAGCATTGCACATGGATTATTTAATTTGTATGGATTATTTAATTTTCATGGAGTATTTAATTTACTTAGATTATTTAATTTATATGGATTCTTTAATTTACATGGATTATTTAATTTAATCCTCACAATAATCTAATAAGAAAATGGAGGCACGAAGAAGTTAAGCAGCTTGCCCAGGATCCACAGCCGATGAGTAGGCAGTGAGACCCTTTCTCTCTGGCAGGGACGCAGATGTCGGAGTGTGCCATCTCTGCAGACTGGCCCCACCGCACCCCAGAGCAGCTGGCTCCCCGTCACATCTCCCCAGTTTTTCTTCTTCATATCATTTCCTGAAACCATCCTTGTTCCCTGTCTCCCCACTAGAATGCATGAGAGCATCGGTTTCATTGTCCCCTGCTCTGTCCCCACCCCACGCCCCAGGTGCCTGTGCCTAGAACCCTTCTTGGTATATGGTAGCCTGCCGGTGAATATTTGTACGCTGAATTTCGCTGGCTATCGATATAAAACCGTCTGAATACTGAACATAGGATATAAAATCATATAATTTATTAAGAGAAAAAAGGAACTTAAATGTTTCAGCTCATGGGAGCTTCTGAATGGCAACCCCCTGACCTCCCAGGGTACCCTCTTGCCATTCCGTGTTCCAGGAACCTTGAAGGGACACATTTGAGAAGCACCAGCATGTGGGGAAGCACTTTGCATAGAGATTTGCAGTGACGCGATTTGAATTCAGATGAGGCATGAGCTCTAGGAGAGAGTGTGTACCCACTATGCCTGACGACACGATAGGCTGTAGGCAAGCACTGCAGCCCTTTGCTGTGCCATAGCTTTTAAATAATTATAGCAGTAATTAATTAATTGATGTCCTGGGGCCTTTATCATCTGTGAGGAACAGTCTTAGAGGTGTCACTCCCAGGTGAGGTGTGTATATAGGTTGTCCAACTCTGCAGTTCTTTCACTTCCGTGGGTTTCCATTCCAGAACTACTGCACGTCTGAAGTCACTTGGCTTCCTTCTGCCATCCCTCCTCACCCTCCCTGTGTAGGAGAATTGAGGTCAGCCTTCGTTTAACACAGAATGTTTCTCACCTATGGGGGTTTGAAGGTTGTATTTTAAAGAGACTGAACCTATTTAAATGAACAAAATCTCTCTCTCTTTTTTTTTTCTTTTAGGAAAAACGCAAAGCTGAGGAAGCCCTCAGTGACCTCAGACGTCAGTATGAAACCGAAGTAGGAGATCTGCAGGTGACCATAAAAAAGCTTAAAAAGGTAGGAATGTGGCAGCCAGACTTTAGGAACAGCCTTAGTGTCTCAGTGCTGTTAACAACCAAAGAGTTTTGGAATCATGCTGAAGTGGCAGAAAGAATCAGATTTCAGTGTCAAATGGACTCCTTGGAAGACTTTTCTCTACAGGTCCCTGAGTTCCTCTCGTGTCTCAGGGGCCACCTGTGTTTTGCGGAGATGTGATAAATATTTCTGATCCCTTGGAGACTTGTCCATCAAATCTCAGTTTGCTTCCTTAGTCTTCACCAGTCCTGTGCCCTCACGTCCCCGTGTCCAGTGGACTGTCTGCTCCATGACAGCTGAGGCACCGTCTTTCTCGGTCATTCAGCCCTGTGCCCCCGCCCCTAGCTTACTGCAAGGCGCACGGTAGGTCTGTGGTGACTGTTTACTAGATGAAATGACTATTGCTGTTCTGAGTAGAAAGTGTCAGATCTAGGGGACCCTTGATCAGCAAGAGGTGAGAAAGAACTTGTTAAAGTCTGAGCACAGGTGTGATGGGGTTTTGGCTTTTGCTCTACTTGGTTTCTAATGAGCAGGGTCTGTTTAACTCAGGGACGTGCTGGCAGCTGGCTCTGCAGGTGGGCGGAGGAGAAGGGAGGGATTTGTAGCATTTGCTGATTTCCACGGTGTAAATACTCACATCGTTGCTGATTTCAAGCTACCAAGTTGGTATCACTAAATTCAGAGTTGGGAAGAGGTGCTTAAAGTAGACTGTTGCCTGCCGCTGCCGCCGGCTCCAGCACTGTGCTGGACGCACTTCTCGCATGTGAGTTTCCATAACTAATGGAAATACCTTCGCTAAAATGAAAATGAATAGTTAGAAAATAATCACCCCAGAAAGTGGTAATGAGATTAAGTGACAATTAACTATATTTTGTAGACTATTATAACTTAAACCTCAGGGATGATTAAGAATTCTCCTCAGTAGCCTTCCTGGAAAGTTAACATCAATGTCAACCTTATATTTAATTTTCAAAAGTTGCTATACTGTACATACTATGCTTGTATTACAGAATTGAGTGGGCCACTCTCCTATTCATGCCAGAGCCACAGATTCTCCTGTTAATAGTAACTGTCCTGTCTTATTTCTCTGGCTTCTTGAATCTTTAGACATGTCAGTGTCTGCAAGAAGAGACAGAATTTCTTGCCCTTATGTGGCATATGGTGGAGACTGAATGTCACTGAACAGTAAGAGAGGCCGTAAGTCAGGAGTGAGGAACTCTTCAGTCCTTGTCCAGACTGTTACCGGTTTCTCCCTGAAACAGCTGGCCCTATTCCCTTTGTCTTGCTGGTCTTTAGTTTCTCATCTAGAAAATGGGATTAATAATGAACTGTCCTACCCAACCATAATAACTGATAATTTATTGACTTGATAGTTTATTAAGCTCTTTTTCATAATTTAAAAAAAATTGAATTGTCAAACTGGCTCTGAGGAAGGTGTAAATATCCTACCTTTACAGGCAAGGACTGAACTCTAGAGAAGTTAAGTAACTTGTTCAAAATCACACAGCTAATAACTGGTGGCATCATCTTACTACATGGTGTGTGCTTTCTCACTTATTCCAGGCTTCCTGCCTGCCCAGTGTGGTCGTTATACAAAACAGTAAGAGAATGTATGTGAAAGGCGGTGAAAAACCATAGGAGAGTTTACAGTGTGTTACAGTCAGTGACAACTGATGTCACTGATTCTGAGAAAATCATTTTTTTCTCCAGTTTCTCTTCTCTGAAGTCAGAATGCTCTTCTCAGTCAGCCATGTGGCAGTTATGACGTAGTTGTATAAAACCTTCCCTTGGTACCACCTGGCCAAGTGAAGAGGGTCCAGAGTCACAGTGCTTAGCCTTGTTGGAATCGGGATCCACTTGGATCGATGTGCAGGCATTTCCTAAGTGCACACCACAAATCCCCTCAGTTCCCAGGGATGTAAGTTAGTTGTAGGAAAGACATTTTTGTTCCCCATGTCATAGATATCCCTGAACCAGTTTAGTCTGGTAATTAATAATAATGAGTCAACCAGCATGCAGAACTCACATGTGTATTTGTATAAGTGTGTGTGTGTCTCTAGCTTCATGTCATACTTAGATTTTATTGATTTGAGTTATTTCATAAGCATTTCTTAAACTCACCATGAAGAAAACACAGGTGGATCTGGCACTAACTCTGCTTTTAACAAAATCTTACACTCTTAGGAGGGGAAATAAGACATTCCTAAATAATTATTAATATAATACCTGATGGAAAGTGTTAAGTGTAGATGATATAAAGGAGAATATAAATAACTGGAAAAGGCAAGGATTTGGTTGTGTAATAGTTAAATGGTTTCTAAAAAGAGCTTTTCAGTTGTTTCCAAGAAAAATTACTTAATAATAAAAACTTTTAAAAAATGTTTCAATTGTTTAGAACAAATCTTTAAATTTTTGTGGATTTTATGTAGTTTAATGATTTATAAAGTTGTGTAATGTTGAAAATTGAAGACTTCTCAAATTCCCATATATGTGTTCAAGGATATCTTAAAGCAGTTCAAAGTGAGTCCATTTGTAAGCGCACAACTTCTATTTCCTCTTTCAGCTCGAAGAACAATCAAAACACATAAGTCAAAAGGAAGATGTGGTTGCACTGAAAAAGCAAATTTATGATTTATCAATGGTAAGAATCACCTTTTCACTTACAGAAATGCACTTCCTGTTAGACTGCATCATCGTGCTGTTATTTCAGTGTTCCAGGAATAGCAGCTTAAGGAGAAATTAATACTATGGTTAGAGAAAGTCTTTAAAATACATTTGAGCAAAGGTATTATTTATGCAGGCTTTTTTCCTCAATGATATACCACTTATTGTGAAAGATTTTAATTTATTTTTTATTCAAAGTAGTAAAGACATGGTGCTTCAACTTTACGGAACATAGTTAACCCTGCGTTCTTGTAGCATTGGCTCTGGTCTGTGTCCCTGATTCTGTGAGATGAGGGTGTCAGTGCCTTGCCCTTCCTCCAACTTTTCCCTTTCAGTCTCTTTCCATCTTCTGCTGACTATAACTTTACTTTTTCTATGACAAAATTGAATATGTACATCTGTTCTGTTATCATGATTAAGTTTTCTTTATTTTGATTTTAGGTTAACTCCAATTCAAAAGCAAATAAAGAACATTTTCTTTATTCTGATACTAAATACTTTCATCACAGAGCCAGGAAGTGAGCAAGGATTGCGCTTCTTTCTCCAGTCATTATCCCTGTACCACTTACAAGAGAAGGTTTCTGGCTTCAATGTCTAGTGAATTCCCGTAATACAACAGCATTCACAAATGCCGTCACATCTTACTTGGCTTTGTATTTGGTTCGTGACTTTCTTATAGAGTTACCACCTGTTTTTCTTGGATTTTCTGGTTGAGTTTTTAGTTTCTTGTTGTAAAAAGAAACTCTATCATGGTATCACTGATACTTTGACTTTTTATTGATTCTTCCCAATACCTGAAATTTATTTAACTTTTCTCCTTGAATATATTAATTTTAGAGTCCGTGACATTTCAGTTCTTATTGGACTGATTGTTTTTTAAATTTGCTACCAATATATCATCCTGGAATTTCTTTCTATTGGGCCTTTTGTTGAATTGCAATGTTTTACATATTACAGGTTTGTCCTTCGGGTTTTGTGCTCATTTTGCTGTAGGACATCCTCAAGGGACTTCTTCAGAAAGGGTGTATGAGAGAGATTTTCTCAGTTTTGAATATTTGAGTATGTCTACATTCCCCTTACAATTTGTTGAGTTAGTCTAGATAAATAGGATTCTTTTGGACTTCTCAGGGTTTTATTTATTTAGGTCTGTCAGCTGCCTTTTCTTTCCCTCCAAATACCTGGCAGTCCTTGGTGATCTGTTTATATTTTAAAGTAAAAGATATTTAACTTGATCATTTTGGGCGGCTGATGTAAGAGTCCTTGTTTCTAGATAAACAGCTATTTACCTCAAGGCCTCTCCCCTGAGAGGGTGTCTTCCTAGGAGCTCTGTGTGTGCAGGTGGCTGTCACACTGTGGGACCCCAGTCACCAGAATGAGTGAGGCAGGGATATTCAGAGGGAAGCATTAGCTTTCCTTGTAAAGTCATTCAGTTTTTAAAAGACAGTCTCCCCATCTTGTTGCCTTTGGGATCTACCCTGGCTATCTGCTCTTCTTTGCTAGGGTGAGAGAGGGGGTGGGCTTGGGAGGCTGCCTTAATATACAGTCTTAATCTCTATTTCCAGCCCCACGTCTCATTCTGTCTTTCTGGCTTCGGCCTGGACGCCTGCCTCCTCTGTGTTCTACATCAGAACCTTCAATACGCTTCTTCAGGATTTCCTTCCCCCAACTCTCTCCCCTTTGGCGGTGCATTTGCTTTCAGTTTCTATTTTCTAGAAATGTGTGTAAGTCACTTGAATGCTCATAGGCCCCTCTTGCCTTCTTTATGCCTTCTTTTAACTGTTACTGGTTTATTTCCTTTGGTATTTCGTGTTAATGGGGTTTCAGAAGAGAAAAATGACAGTCATGTACTCAGTCCACCATCCCGAATGGAAACTTCCAACTTTTTTTAAAGAAAGATATAGAAATTTCCTAACCACACAGGTTTATTTTTAGTGCAAAACATAAAAATGTTAAGTGATAAAATTTATTGTAAAAAGTAGCCAGTGTACCTGGTAATAGGTACAATTAATTCCATGGAATGTTTATCATTAGTTTATAGCTCTCATTAAGTAAAGAAGATATCCAAATGTTTGGTGTTAATTTCCCAGTGACATGTGAAAGTACATCATGATACACTCTTGACTGTTGTAGTTTGGTACCAAATGTCATGCACAAAAAAATGAAGAACAACTTTGAGGATTTAGATTTTCTACACTTTAATTATTTATAATAATTTCAAATTACCTTGAAGTGACAGTTGTTAGCTCTTTGAACACCAAAACTTGAAGAGTTGTGGAAGGGTGGGCGTGGCGTCTGAGAGGGCTACACTACAATTAGCTTCATTTCTCGCAGGCAGAGGAAGCTGAAGCTCTGACTCTGATGTTCTGCTGTGTTTGTTTTCTCTAGGAAAATCAGAAAGTTAAGAAAGATCTTTTAGAAGCACAGACAAGCATAGCCTTTCTTCAGAGTGAACTAGATGCTTTGAAAAGTGATTATGCTGATCAGAGTCTGAATTCTGAAAGGTAAGAAACTTTGCATTATTTTTTTTAAGTTTGAATGGAACATTCATTTAGATGATCATCCAGGCAAATGAAGCTCATGTATATGAAGCTATGTAATAAATAATAAAGGGCAAGGTATTAACTTTGCTAATATATTCTTTCCTTTCTAATTATTTTACTTTCAGTGTCAGATTTCCTAATGCTTTTTGGTTTTGATTTTTTTTAAAACAAATTAATTAGTTTAATTATTAGCTGTTTAGGACAGTGCAGGGCTTAATAAATGTTAGACTGGGAGCTAGAAGAATATAACCAAAAGTATCAAGAGTCAATGCTTAGTAAAGTGCTTTGCAGGTAAGAATCATGGCCATAAAGCATAAGAAAGGGAAAGTAGACCTCTTAGGCAAGTCATTTTCTTTTTCTAGGTGTTAGTTTTGCAGTATGGTGTTAATAAGACCTAATGCACTCACACACTCATACACACAGACATGTATTTATATATAAAGGATATAGACATGGAGATTTATATAATCATATGTAAATGTAGTAGTATAGATATTTGTATACATATATATCCCCTAGGACATGTACAGTTGGGAAAAACATCTTGTTCTTTGTCTTCATACATTAATCAGAATTAAGTTCTTGTAATAGAAAACAGTGAAACATTTATTAAGTACTTACTATATATACATAGTTCCCCAAGCTAGATAAGGAGTTGTGAGTATACAGTCTACAAAAAGGAAAAGATGTGGTCTCTGCTCTTTGAGCACTTCAAGGTTAGTTAGGGGAAAAGAAGCAAAAAGATTATGGAGTAAAACATCGTAAGAGCTAAATAATCTCAGAAGCAGTGCCACCACCAGGGTTGTGGTTTGGGTTAATTGCCATGTGATCACAGAAAAAGTTTTTAGTTGAGAAGAAGTGAAGAACTCTATTAAAAAGGAGATGCTAGAGATGTGCTCAGTTGGAGGGTCAGGTTCGTGCTGGTGAAAGGAGGAAGGGGCAGCAGGGACAGCAACATCAGCAACTCAGAGCTTGTAGCACTGCCACCTGCCAGGCTCTGTCCTCTGTACTTTACTGGTACTAACTCATTCAGTCCATAGAACGCCACATGGGATAGGGACTTCCTTTGTCTCCATTGTACAGATGGGAAAAGAGAGTCTCGGAGATGTTCCAGGTGAGACAACAACCAAAGCAGGGGCAGGGACATGGGGAAGGATAAGTCTGGCTTGAGAAAAGACGGTCAGACTGCTGGGCAGAAAGACACATTTTGAATTGAAAAAGCAAAAGATGAAATATAAAAGTATAAAAGCTCATTTAAGGCTATAGTGTTAAGGGCTCAGAATTTGGGGCTAAGAAATGTAAATGCTTATAGACAATTGGGAAACTTTTAGCTTTATCATCCAGGGAGCGAATGGAAAGGATCTTGTGGACAGAACTTGATAGCCTGAGAGTGTGGGGACACTAGCAGTGGGGTTTGAGTGCTAAGGGGGAACTGCTGGCTGGAGGCGAGTGGCAAAGGCCCCGAGTAAGCAGTTCGAGGAGGGGCCAGGGCTTCCGTAATAAAGCAGCAGAGGGATGGCCGGGGGAGTTTCTAGCGAGCCTAGCAAGCCCGGTCCTGTGAGTATCTCTGTGGCTTAGGGTGAGGAGAGGAGGGAGAGCAGGGGCAGGGTTGAGTCCGGGAGAGGAGAAGGAATCACAGGAAAGGAGAAAATAGATGGAGTTGGGGTTATGTAAGGCTTGGAATGAACAGAGAATGCTCAGGATTGAGGGCACTGCTTGCACGACAGGCTGGGGAGAGGGGACTCGGGAGCTGGTCAGGGGTTCGGTCCCCGTGGGGAACAGAGCCGGGCAGCAGGGGTGGGGATGGGAGAGCCGGTGGGTGCCGAGGTGCAGCTGAGGAGGAGAAGCTCCCGGTTTGCAGTGTCAGCGGTGGGGCAGATGCCGGCAGGGGGAAGCACAGGCTGTGGGTGTGTTCGTGGAGCTGCAGCAGGAGAGGAGGCTGCTGAGGCCACAGTGGCGTGGAGAAGAGAGAAAACCGTGGCCAAGGACACTCGTCTTTGAAAAAGGTGGAAGAGATCCTGGGAGGGCGGGCGTAGGTGAGGCAGGACTTGACATCTAATCCTCATTCAAACATAAAATATAATCTTACAGGGATCTGGAAATAATCCGAGAGTACACAGAAGATCGAAATAGTCTTGAGAGGCAAATCGAAATACTCCAGTAAGTGCTCAAATCAAATCTCATCACATTTACATTCTACTTATTTCTTGTTAATAAAACACTCGCCACGTAGAACGCGAGTTGCCATCTAAAGACCGGGTGTGCAGGTCGGCGTATGTTTCTTCCCACGGCAGTGGAGGTACCTCAGCGTAGCCGCTTCACTTCCGATGCTTCTAATCCTAAATACACGATTCAAATGCAGGGAATAGAGCACAAGTCAGGGGATCTGTCCCAGGTGTCTTTTTAGAGTCTCTGTAAAGAAGAATGGCCCTGACCTCTGGGCTGCTTCTGAGCTCTCTCCTCTCTCTCCGTACACCGAGTCAGTCAGGCTCCTCATGTCCGTGAGGGCCACAGGGCTCTGCCCACGTAATCATTCTTTCTCAATTTGTTGTGTATGGTTACAGGTGTATTTTTTCTTAGGTTGTTTTTCTATCCCGAGATGGAAGTATTATACTTGCTCTGTGAGCTTCACAACTAAGTTGCAGTGATTCCATCCTTGAGGGTCTTCCCCACAAACCTCCCCCTCTTTCTTTTCCACCCATGCAGTATTTTCTTCTGGTTTTAGTTCCCCCAAGTGAGGTAAAATGAGGCTTGACCAATTTCTTTATTACCATTTTTAAATACTTATTAAGTCTTGTGGCAACTGTAGAATTCCTTTATGACAATAATCTTTTCAGTTCATTCATTCATTTATTCATACATTCAGCATATTTTTAGTCAGCACCTTTTACAGGTCAGGTGTGCCAGGAGCTGAGGATAGAGTGGCAAGTGGGGGAAAAAATCTCTCTCTCCTTGTAGGGCTAGTCTAGGGGAAAAAGACTGGAACTGATCCATAATCATAGAGATACATATGAAATGCCAAGTGAGGGAGATACAGCAAAGGGAAGGTCCATGTCTCCTAAGAGGAGCTCTGGCCTGTCCGAGAAGGTCAAGGAAGTGATCCCAGAGGAAGTGAGGACTGAGCTGAGGTGTGAAAGATGAACTGGCCTTAAGCAGGGGAAGATTCCCACTCTGTGAGGTAGGGGCTCGGTTAATATCCTCATTTTATATAAGAGAGCACTGAAGCTCTGACAGCTTAAGTGACTTTTGTTAAGTCGCATGGAAGTAAGTACCTGAGTTGGGATTTGAACCCAGATCTGACTGAGTTACCATCCAAGTGCTTACCTGGTACATGATGGTACACCAGGCCATGAGGAGGACGCCAGGGGTGTGAGGCTGGCAGAACGCACAACGCACGGCATCCGTGCCTGGCCCTGGGAGGTGTGACTGGCCGGCTGGGTTCAGGCGTTCAGGTATCAAACGTGCATGAAACTCTCAAACAGTGGAGGTACCTAAGGGAAGAGTGAGCTCCAGAGCAGAGCTAATTCATTCCTAAAATGCCCCAAGACCTTTAAAGAACGATAACTCATCAATTAATTCGTTGTAGTTTGAGTAGCGAATCATGATCTCAGTTTATAGGGTTTGAAGGGAGGTGGTAGAAAGTTGCGAAAGGTGATCTCATTCCACATTGTGAATGTTACAGCCTGAAAAGAAGGTGATGACGTTGACCCCCCCCCACTAATACGTCCCTTGTCTCTCTCTTTATCTGTTGTGTCTTTGCTCTGTAGAACAGCTAACCGGAAGCTGCATGACAGTAACGATGGCCTTAGGAGTGCCCTTGAAAACAGTTACAGCAAATTCAACAGGTCCTTGGTAGGCCACTTAATATATAATATATTTTGTTCTTTCTTGTGGTGTAGAGTATTTTGGAGGTGATGAAAATCATGTAATTTCTTGGAGAAGAACTTCATGTAGATCCTTACAATAATGAAAAACTCTTCGTAAAATAAAAGGAGATAACATTTTTCCAAATTAAAAATTATGCTACCCCTCTGCGGAAATAATTGCCTTGCTGTTAACCAACTCTTTCGTTAGATGTTCTAGGAAACTAGAGGAAGATGTATAAGATGACAGCTTTGCCCTGGGAGGGTTTATAATGTAGTAGGAAGTCAAGATGTGCACATGTAGATAGCAGTAATATAAGAAAAAGTGGAAAATCCCATGGAGGTAAAAATAAAATATGGCTGAGGGGTGAGTTTAGACACTGAGTGTTCTTCATGACAGTGCGATCACCAGAATGGGGCCTTGCATTTCAAACCCTCCTACAGAAACAAGCTAAGTCCCATTTGGAATTTCGAAGACTTTTCCCAAACTGCATTTGTCATAAAGCCTCTTATCCCGCTTTTGGGGACCAACTTTAGTCCTAAAATTCCAGTGCCATATTTGGATATGGAAGAGTCGGTCACTAAGCCAAATCATGGTTTGAGAAGAGGTTAAGTCCAAGGAAGTTGATGTTGCAGGATCCTGGCAAATTGGGGAGCCAGAGTGCGCCTTTACGGAATATGCAGTAGGCTTTAAGGAATTAAGATATGATCAGGAGGAGAGAGAGTACTGTGGTCAGTTGTCTTTGTTGCAGATTTTCCCTTGATTTTCATGCTCACATTTGCTCCTGTAGCATACTAAACTTTTAGTTACATTCGAAGTTAAATAGTGTGCCACAGTTAAAAAAAATGTGTGTTGTGTGTGCCTGCCTGTGTGGGTATGAAATGTTTACATGGACTAACAAACAATTACTTATATATTACAGCGCATAAATAATACATCCCCAGGGAATACAATTACTAGAGGCAGTCCCAAATTCAATGGTCATTCTCCTCAAACTTCAGGCTACGACAGGTATGTTAACATCTGCTTACTTTTTATTTGACTTCTGGATCAAAGTTAAAAGGAAAGTAAATTTTCTTAGAGGTGAATTAAAATAATAGAGTGTATTTTGGTCACTAATTTCTATGATCTTATTTTGAAGTTCTGAAATGCACACCATGTAAAATCTAAAAGTAAAAATGTTTCAGGAAGGGCAAAGTTATTTCCTTAAGATGTTATGACTTGGTTTTATGTAAGCTCACAGTTACCCCTCACATCATGTCTTGGTTCTTAGAAGTGGACTCAGGAAGAGACATTTCAGGGAAATCCGTGGAGTTGTGGTATATGATGTTGCAGTGTACGTGGTATATGACGTTGAGACTGTTGGCATGATCTGTAAATGTTTAATAGCCCAGCATAATATTACGTGAGCTAGTTGCAGGAAAAGGAAACTTTCAAAACAAATGGAAGTATGGCTAGTAGATGTTTATAAGCTACTGCATTGAAGGAGTCACAGAGGCTTACCAAAAGTTAAAATTTAGCCCTGTTCTTAAACAAATGAACTAAAATACGGGGCCTGTTATTCAGCCCTAGTAATAAACACTTAAGGATTACATGTGTGTGTATGTGTATATATACACATTTGTCCAGTGTTGCTAATTTAAAAGTTAATTTTGTAGTATGTCAACATTTGGAAGTGAAAGTAAAGGCATCAACTAAAGGTTTCCGGCTCTCCACTGTTTTGTGACTTTCTGATTGGTGTTCATCCCCTTTCATTTGGATGCTTTTGGCAAAAAGAATGATGTACTTAATATCCTGATGATAGCAAATGGTCAGGCTGCCCAGGAAGCCTGTTACCAAGGCTTATTGATGACCGTTTCTACGAAAATTGTATCCAGGTGTAAAATGTTTTTATTTTTCTCTGATTTGTTATATAATACATTTTAACGGCTTACTGATAGGCAGTTGACTGTTCTGTCATTGAGAAATATAGATTTTTTAAAAATGTGTGGGTGTGATGCCATTTTTCTTGGCTAATATTTAAGATCAATTCTGAGCAAATGGGGGGAATGGTATATAACTGAAAATTATTTCGGAAATTTTACCATGATTCATTTTGAAGAATAAACACCATAAATAAAGTTCCTAAGTACTGAACTAAAAGCTCCTCAACAGAAGGTTCTAAGGGACAAAGTCTTCACATCACTGGCCCCTGCAAGTGACAAGAACGTAGCACTCATGTGCTCATCTTGAGCTGAAACTGGAGGCCACTGTGGCCTGGACTGATGTTCTTCATCACTTATCCACCAAATTCATCTGGGTGATGAATTTGATATAAGTTGTTAACATTTGTTTTCTTCTTGATGCTAATATGGGAAGCTTAATAAAAGCATGTTGCACATTTAATTTTATTGTTTTTATAGCTTATTTGATTTTAACTTGTAAATTTCTATTTATAATCAAATTTTGGTTGATTTTAATTTATCGATTTGGCTTTGTATTTTTTGTAAGAACTCTAACCAAAAATATAACTTGTTTTATATTTTTACATAGTTAATTGTAATGAAAACATTCTTAGAGCAGGTAAAAATGGTTTACTTTGAAAAGGATATGTTTCAGTTGAGTTTGAGAAAGTTTGACCTGTACCTATCATTTTAATTCACAGTCTAGATAGATATTCATGGAGGTGATCCCTCGATTTGGGATTTCACTTTCTCTTTGCCCCTTATCAAAAATAAAAATAGGTTTTTTTTTTTTAAAAAAAGAATTCTGTACCAGTAATGAAGACATAAATAATTTTCATATTATAATAGTTTTCTTATGTACCTTACAGATTGACTTAAAATGTTTCAGAAGGAGACTTTGTTAAATAGTGAAACAACAAAAATATATTTACACACACACACACACATTTAGCTAGCTGTATAAATTGAGATATGCTATGAAATTCCTGCCTCAAAATAAAGACTAAGTATTTAAGCAACATAGAGTAAGATGTTAATATTTTCCTCACTTGTAAAATCTTAGGGTTTCACAAATGGAAAAATTCATCAAGTCAGGAATTCTAGCCTTTATCTGAGGGATCTCCCTATGAAACGTCTCCTATAGGGGTGTTTCTAGACTGTGTTGACACTTAGTGGCAGAGTACTCATCTCATACGTCAGACCACACATTCCGGCACCACATATTTCTAATCGCCTTTTACCTTTCACCATGCTGATTAGAAATAGGACTCCCAGAAAAGTTTACCTTATTTTGTCTTGTGCAACCTGAGAGGATATATTCTTCTTCAGGTCTCAGCTCTTCAAGTATTTGAAGAGAGAAACTGTTAAGACTGAAGTTGAGTGACTGCACTGTTCCTCATATCTGAGGGTTTGAGTCTCACATTATTGTGCTTGCCTTTCCCGCTTGAGTTTCCAGCATTCCTTTTAAGTAGAGATGTTATCCAGAAATGGACACACTGTTCAAAATGTGGTCTGACCACATTAGAGTAAAAAGGCTAGCATGGTCTATGTACATTTTTATTCACACAACTCGAGATTGAATTATGTCTTGGGCATGCTGATTCTTTTTGTACCTGGAAATAAAGAAGTTGATTTTTTTTTTAAAAAAAGCTTCATTTATTAAATGTTCGATTTGAGGGTCTTTATCTTGATTGCTGCATAGTGTGAACTGATGCTGCTTTGAACATTTTGTTTCCCCTGATACTTAATCATGAACTACATCATGGCTCTTGGCAAAAGTGAGAATGTCAGTCTCCTCGATTCCATGTAATAGCACGTGGCCTATGGCCTGTGCATTCTTTAGCATCACCAGCCCTCGGGTAAAGTGGTCTCCTCTATCACCAGGTCATTTCGCTCTTCCTACGTGGATGAGGATTGTGACTCCTTGGCCCTCTGTGATCCTATGCAGAGGATGAATTGTGAAGTGGACAGCCTGCCCGAGAGCTGCTTCGACAGTGGCTTGTCTACACTGAGAGATTCCAACGAGTATGACTCGGAGGTGGAATACAACAAGCTCCAGAGGGGATTTCAGAGGACACACGGGGCTCAGGAGAGCTTTGGGGGCGATGCTTCAGACACAGACGTAAGCCCCAGAAACCACTGCTCTCCTAGGGATGGCCTTTGATTGAAATCTGTCACCGTATTTGCCCTTTATCTGTCATGGAAATCCATTTTGAAGGTCATACATACGAAGCATACCGAGAAGAATGTTTTTCCCTCCACCAAGTTAGAGAGAAAAATCTCATGGATTGCCCTTGAGGGTCACTGTTTTCCAGAACAGCATCAACTGTAGATTCAGCTGCATATTCTTCTTCTCTTTCATCCTTGATGTATATGTGCAATGAGAGACTTTGTTTTTTAACTGCTGTCTTTTTTTAAAAATAGGTTCCTGATATAAGGGATGAAGAGACGTATGGTTCGGAAGGGGTGGCTTCTGTCTTAGACTGGAAGCCCCAAGGCTCTGTTAGTGAAGGAAGCATTGTCAGTTCATCAAGAAAGCCCATCTCGGCTCTTTCCCCCCAGGTAGGTAGTTTCTGAGACACTCTTATTCATGAACACTGAAGATTTTCTGTGCTGTCTTACTTGCGAGGAACCTGGCACTCCCTTTATTGCCCACTGTGGCTTTTTCCCACCAGACAGACCTAGTGGATGACGGCCATAAATCTTCCAGCTCACAGAAGGCATACAAGATCGTGCTTGCTGGGGATGCGGCGGTGGGGAAGTCTAGTTTCCTCATGAGACTTTGTAAGAATGAATTTCGCGGAAATACAAGCGCCACCCTGGGTATGACTCCTGTTTCAGTTATTAATGGGAAAATGATCTTCCTTAGCTTGATTTTTTTTTTTTCCTTTGGGATTTTATACATAGATACATAGATATACAGATCTCTTTTTCTCTTTCTCTCTGTGTGTACATACATGTATGTAGGAGTGCGCGTGTGCATGTATATCTCGTTGACCATCCAACGGTCCTTCTCTGCTTTGGCTAAGGCTTGGCTGTCGGAAAAGAAGACTGACAAAGGGCAGAGCTATCTGCCTAGCCAGTGGGATGAAATGAACCAGGTTTAAAGCCTGAGATGTCAGATTCATCTATTGAGCATATATTTCTTGAGTCCTACTAAGAGCTAAATACTATTGTAGGTGCTAAGGATGAACAATGAAAGTCAACTAAATCCCAGCCTGTAAGGAATTTACATCCCAGTGGAGGGAAATGGACGACAAAAAGCAAATTTAATAAAATGGGATTTGGGGAGAGTTGCAGTTTTACACGCAGTGGCTGGGGAAAGCCTTTCTGATAAGGTGTCATTTGATGTTGATAAACTGACAACATTGATGGCCAGTTTGTCACTGTGGTCAAAAATCATAGCCCGATGTATGCTCCCTTCCCACCTTCACAACAGGACAGTAGAATAAGTAGCACCCTGATTCCCAGTTTGCATAATAATCAGTAAAAGAAGTTGAAGATATGCAAATCATCATTTATTTTTCCTCTTTATCTAAAGCATTCTTCTTTTGATAACCAGAAATGTTGAAACAATTGATTGCCCTCTTCGCAATGGGCGTCTTTGTAAACTTATGGTTTTCTGATACACTCTTCAAGATAACAAAGCTGAAAATTCACTTTGGTTTGATTCATAAAAAGACTAGAGTATTTGGTTTGGTTGCTGGAGACCATGATGCATATATGTGTGTGTGGGTGTGTGGGGGGATGTGTATATACACACACATTTATTTATACATACACATTACACATACACTCATGCCTATATGTACACACACATACATGTACCACAGGTACATATCTACACACACACATACTCGTAACACATATATACACAAACACATATACGAGGTCTGTCCAGAAAGTATCCAGCCATTGTTAATATAACGAGAATGATTTTCCCAACATTGATGTATCCGGGCAGCCAAGGAAAGTAGACTAGAATGTGCACGCGTGAACAATGATGCCTTCACTGTGCTAGTCAGTGGAGTGCTAGACGCCGTTGAGTGAGCGTGTGCACTGTGTGGCCGTTGCATTGAAAATGGCTGAATGGGGTGGTTGCCCAGCTAGCTCAATCTGTATAGCGTGAGACTCTTAAAATGACTGAGTGAGTAGACAACGAATCTGCATCAAATTTTGCGTTAAGCTTGAAAATTCCTCTGCGGAAACTATTTGGATGATTCAGAAGCCTTTTGGGGATGATGCAATGAGTGCAGCTCAAATAAAAGTGTGACACAAATGCTTGAAAGATGGTCAAGAATGTGTTGAGAGTGATCCACGTTCTGGAAGGCCTGCAACAGGCAGAACACCTGAGAATGTTGACCGTGTTCGTGTTAGGTTAAGAGACGCTGGGAGAACTATGTGAAGTCCCAAGGTGCCTACTTTGAAGGGCACTGAGGTGTCGTTGTCCAATGTACAATGTGTCTTGTATCTTGAATCTAATTCAATAAATGTCTCTCTTTTTCATATTACATGGCTGGATACTTTCTGAACAGACCTTGTATATACATATACACATTCACATTCACATTGATGCATGTCCACTCATACACACGTGCGCGTGTGCGCACGCACACATACACACACACACACAAATATGACTGACTTCATCTAATCATCTGAGAAAATAGAACATGGATTTTTCCTTTGCCTATAGATTAAATCCTTCCCCAAGTCAGCCAACCTGAAGATGGTGCATCTGCACGTGCATGGGGTGGTCTGACTTATAATTAGTACTAGAAGGTCACTCTCCTTAAAGGCCATGTTCATTCCTTTCTACCTCACTGAGCTTGGGCTTATTGGCTTTTGCCTCATCTAAATAGGGCTTGAAAGTAAAAAGCCAATGGAATCATTTACATCATGTTCACCACTCTCGTGTTCTTTCTCAGGAGTTGATTTCCAAATGAAAACCCTCATTGTCGATGGAGAGCGAACAGTTCTGCAGCTCTGGGACACGGCTGGTCAGGAGAGGCAAGTACTTTTCATCACATTTCAAGCTCTGCTTGGGTTTGCATAGGCAAGCCTTGTAGGGGAGTTGATGCTCTTTATACTCATAAAATTAAAACATGCTTTATGATTATACGGGTAATTATCATTTTAAGAACGCTTATGTTTTCCCACATCCTCTCCTCCTTCATTTATCTATGGGTTGTATGAGAAGAGGGTCTTTAAGCTTCCTTTGAGCTGATGTCCGGTTGGGACAAAGAGAGTGCCCTTTCCTAGTGAGAGGCAGAACACTCTCGAATGCACTCACAGTGTAAGGAGCTACTTGGTTGTGGAAAAATAAATGATGGACAAGAGAACCAGTCAGCTCTCTTTGGCTCAAGGGAGAGGTAAAAGCTAAGTAGCAGTTGCACATATGGTGATGGTACCTCATCTTGCATCCGTTGCCGATAACCAGAGCATTAAGCATGGGTTTTAATGTTGTCTAACTCTGGGGACAGAACCTATTCAATTGTTTAACAAGTGAGTAGGGGTACCTGCCTCTGTACCAGGCACTGTTTAGCATGCTAAGATTCAACGGTGAACAGACACGAATACCTGCCCTCGTGGAGCCCATATTCTTTAGCAGACTGGAAGTTTCAACATGTTAAAAATATTTGTGGTTGACTTGGCCCTATTTAAAATACTTACATGATATCGAACTTCGTTTAGATACAGGATATGTGTGTTGAGGTGTGCGTTTCCCCGTGAATCCTCCCATCCCCATGTGGGTAAAGCTCTGGCGTGCTGTGGTGGTCTACGTTGTCAGTTCTTCCACGCACCTGCAACACTCCCTTCCCACGACCCCCAAATAGTTTTTCTCCAGTGCGTACTTCCTAGCCTCCTCTGCCTGCATCCCACATGGGTGTTCTGGTAGTTTGTTGCTGAGGTTGGGATTTTTAGAAATGGTGCTCTCAACCTTGCGCTGGTTATGCTTTGGGGTGGGTAGACATTCTTGGGATTGTTTGGCACGTAAAATGAATGGCTTTTCTAAATCAGTCATCCAGATTCTCATCCTTTTACCTTTCACTGAGTCATTCAAGGCCTTGGAGATGGCTATTTTACAGTAATATGTTACAGTTAGATTCTTCTCAATTGGGGCTGATTTTAGAAGATGAGAAAAAAAATGAGCATAAAAGAGAAGAAGGCCGAGGCAGCACAAAATGACTGATTATGTACGTTTCTCTTTCTCAGATTCAGAAGTATTGCCAAGTCTTACTTCAGAAGAGCAGATGGTGTTTTGCTACTGTATGATGTTACATGCGAGAAGAGCTTCCTGAACGTACGAGAATGGGTAGATATGATTGAGGTAAGAAATCAAAATGGAAAAACAGAAAATTACACGAGGGAGTTATAAGCCGTCTTGGAAAATGCTGTTGTTCTTCTTTGTCGGAGTGAACTTGATTAGAAGCCATTGAGCCAGTGGCTTCTCTTATCAGGAAGAACTGGATGCTAGAGGCAGAACTGGCAGCCTGGTCTCTTCCTCAGGAGTTGGGCAAGTTTCCCCGAAGCCAAGGACACAACCAAAGGGAACTTCTGGGAATACAACTTCTGGGTTTTCCTACAGATAAAACCAGAACCCCATGTAAACAAATCAAAATTCAGGCAAGCTAAGAAGCAGCAGCTCTTATAAACAGGGAGGTGGTAGGTTGGGTGTGTAGCATGGTTGGGTGTGTGTAGGGGCTTCCGTGTGTTGAGTATAGGTGAAACACCAGCTGGGTGTGAGCACGTGCTGAAGTCCACGTTCTGTGGCAACTGTCTTCTCAGCCTCATTCTGGCTGTGGTTTGGGGTCTTTAGACATCTCAAGGTACTCCTGAAATACCAACTGGTATTTTAAACATGTAGGGCAGAGTCTGTGCTGTCTTTGGTTAAATGGGATGGTGTCTTTCATCTGAGGAGCTTTCATATCTTCTGGGTTCATGGTCAATAATTTTTAAAAGTTGGAAATGACTTTGGCCACATTTAGGGTGCTGTCAGCAGTTTCTAATCAACATAACACTACACTTCAGGCTATGGATCAGCATACTCTCTTGAAAAAGAAACTAGCGACTAATACAACTTTTCAAGTAAGTGTATTATCTCTAACTTTAAACAGGCATTAAATTGCATTAGTGGCTAAACAGAGAACCGATTGCTGTCCGTCCATTCTCAAGTTAGCCTCTGGCATTAATGTTCTCTTTCTAACCAAAGAATTAATGTGAGAAATGACTGATTGCAATGGCAATAAGAATTGCACAATGATAAATAAATATGCACTTTTTTTCTACTGAAACATTGTGACTTAAAATGATTATAAATGCAATGAACGTGTGTTCACATTTAGGTAACATTTTTACTTCAGAAAATTTTCCACGTTATATTCATCTCTAACGTCTGAGAAAGGAAGTAAGATACATTATTCTCACTTTTTATGGGAAACTGAGGCATAGAAAATATATGGCACTTGCTTATATTTATTTAGTGATTTGAAGTAGAGTGGGGGCTCATATCAGACCTCCTGATCCAACACTGGTTGCTACTTTGATAAAGCACAAGAGTGAGCAGTAGATACTTAGGAGAAGCCTTTGGTGCCCAGAAAGGAATTCCCAGGGACAGTTAGTGCATAGAGGAGTGGCAGCTACTCAAGGGAGCAAATGGAGCTCCCCGAGATACAACAATGAGTCCAGAGAATAACGGATAATCCCATTTAACTCTTATACACCGGTATTTAGAATCTACAGACAAACATTTTATGGTTGACATTTTGGACCTTAGTCTTCACTTTAAATCTTTCAATTATGCTCAAGAAAGGAGGCACAAAAGGCAAGGCTAGCCTTAGTGGAATGGCCTGTCAGTAGAGGGCCCACTGCTACCATTTCCTGCATGTGCTGAGTAGCATTTTCAGCCATCCTTTTCGTAGAGGCTGAGAAGGAAAAAAACTATACCCAAGATGAACTCTTAAATTTGTTTTGGGGGGAAAAATTAGATACCATGTGGTATTCAACTTTCACCTTAGGAAAAAAATGGGCACAATGAAGCTTCTCCATGGCTCACTGTTGCTAATTTGAACACTAAATTGTCCTAGAGGGATAATTAATTAATTTGGAGTTATTTTGTTTTGGGTTATTTTATTTCAAAATATTAAGTGGGTACAAATGTTTTTGTTACATGGATACACTGTATAAATGCAGAAGTCAGGGCTTTCAGTGTGCCTGTCACCTGGGCAGTGTTCATTGTACCCAAAAGGTAAGTTTTTATCCCTCCCCCTGTGCTCCCCCTTCTTGGTTTCCATTGTGCTTTATGTCTCTCTGTGCCCATGCGTGCCCATTGTTTAGCTCCTTCTTTATTAGTGAGAACATGGGGTGTTTATTTTTCCATTCCTGAGATACTTCACTTAGAATAATGGACTCCAGTTCCATCCAAATTGCTGCAAAAGATATATCATTCCTTTTTATGGCTGAGTAGTACTCCATGGTGTTTGTGTGTGTGTGTGTGTGTGTGTGTGTGTGTGTGTATACACCATATTTTCTTTATTCACTCATGAATTGATGGGCACTTAGGTTGATTCTATATCTCTGCAGTTGTGAATTGTGCTGTGATAAACATTTGGGTGCATGTGTTTTTGATAAAATAACTTCTTTTCCTTTGGGTAGACAGCAGTGGGATTGCTGGATTGAATGGTAGGTCTACATTTGGTTCTTTCAGGAATCTCCATAGTGTTTTCCATAGAGGTTGTACTGGTTTGCAGTCCCACCAGCAGTGTATAAGTGTTCCTTTTTCACCATATCCATGCCAACATCTATTGTTTTTTGACTTTTTAATAATGGCCATTTTGTGGAAAAACAAACACCACATGTACTCTCTAACAAATTGGAAGTAACCAATGGGCATACAAGTGCATAGAGGGAAGTAAAAGTCGTTGGAAATCAAGCAGGGGACAGAGGGGAGGAGGGGAGGGGCAAAAGCCCATCTAACAGGTACAGTGAACACTATTTGGATGATGGGCACATTTGTAGCCCTGACTCAAGCCATGTAACAAAAACGTTTGGTCCCCCTTGGTATTTTGAAATGCAATGAAATAAATAAATAAATAAAACACTTTTTTTCCACACACAAAAATAATAATGGCCATTTTGACAGGGGTAAGGTGTTATGTCATTGTAGTTTTAATTTGTATTTTAGAGAGACAATTTATATGGCCACTATAAACGTGGGAAGAGATGAATGTTGTAGTCACGGAATAGGTTGGAGGGTTGAGAAGCAGTGGACTCAGTGGGGAATGGACCCTCTGAATTAATAATTGATACCCTTTGGTAGAAAACCACAGGGTTAAAAAATCTTGTAATGGAATTATGGATAAAATAAAATCTTGGCCATTTATTTACCTGTCATGAAGAACTTATAGATCAAATATCTGCATAAAAGCTGGGTGGAGGTACTTGGGATATGAGATCTCTTCCTGACTTTTATACTTTCAGAAACATTTTTTGATCATCTACTCTGTGTACATGAACTATTCTAGGTTCTTGGGATATATCTGTTACTAAAACAAAGCCCCATCCTTGTGGAGCTTGTATTCTGGGGAGTTTGGAGTAGGTTGGAGGCAGACATATGAAAAGCAACAAACAGAAAAAAAGAAATAATATGCTAGAAAGCAATAATGTTATAGAAGCAAAAAGAGAGCAGGTTAAAAAGCCTTGCGATGGGAACGTGGTCCGCAGTTCTCGTTGGTATGATCAGGGTGGCCTCACTGCAAAGGAGATGTCTCAGTCAGGACTTGCAGGGTGTGCCAGTAGTTACTTGTATAACATTCGGGAAGTCATTTAGCTGCCCACGTTCTTAGCTTACTTAAATGAATATTCAACCAATAACTTCCAAATAATGCTGCCCGAGGCGATCACCAAGAAACACAATTAATTAAGAGCACATGAATGGGTGGGGCAGCTGGCGTCAGGGAGGGCCTTCCGTTCCCTTCTCCCCTTTGCTTTTATTACCCTCTGGTGCCTTCAGTCAAAGGAAAGTTGTCTGAAGAGAAGGGAAGTCAACCACGATTTCATTTTAAAGCTCATTTCTTGATCCTGTGTTAGGTATAGCACCAAACCAAATGAGCATCCGCTCGAGTCACTGCCAGGAGTAATTTCCACGTGTTTTTGTCAGGGCTGCCACATCTCTTGTTGAGGACCCAGAAACCTGTGCTTGGTCAGGTTATCTTCTTTGACTCTCATCGTAGCCTGCTGAGGTGGGCTGTGTCCTCTTTAAGCCCTTCCTGTTACAGATAGGGAGACTGAGGCAGAAACCTGGTGAGACTTGCCTGACTTCACACAGCTGCGAGTGGCCAGCTGGTGGGCGGGTCGGTCTCAGACTCAGCTCTACCACTCACATCTCACGTTCCAGGGGCTCCACTGTGACACTTCGCGTACGCTGATGTGGGAGCGTCGTCCTTAGAATCTGTTACTTTTAATGATTGGTAATTGGCTCTTTATAAGAAAAATGTTGACCTTTAGGACTTTTGTGTTTTGCTTTTACTGTAAATCAGCAGTGAATATGGAACTTTCAAATTCCGCTCTTGTCCCATTATAACTGAAGAATGACTTGTGTGTTTCGTACCTGAGACAGTGAACTTGACTTGGAATCACCATTGTTTGACGTGAAAGTTGTAGAAAGTTATATGGGCACCACAGTCAAATGTCCTTCTGTGGCCATGCCTCTCGAGTCTGTATTGGTTTGTAGTGCTCTGTATGCTGGAGACAAGAAATTAGCAGGTGAATGTTTCCTTCACTGCAGAACTGATTAATCCCAGTGCCTTTTACCTTCTTCATTAACCTAAGGGTGGAGTATTGTAGGTTGGCAAGGATTATGGAGTTAGTTTAGACCCAGGCCGTGGCACTTAACACATTCTTATTTAACCACTCTGAATTTCAGTTTTCTCACCCGTCATTGGGAAAAAGCATGGCTATTTTGAGAGATATTTTGAGGTTTAAAGATACCATCTATACATCGTTTGGCACACAAGGGGCAGTGGGAACATGGTAGCTGCTGCTACAGTTGTTACCGTCATCATAGTTTTTTCAGTGTTTGATGTTTGCCCATTTTTTTTTTCTTCATGCTAGGATGCAAGCCCTGCATCTATTCCTATCATGTTGGTAGGAAACAAGGCTGATCTTCGTGATGTTGCTACTGCAGAGGGACAAAAATGTGTCCCAGGATTCTTTGGAGAAAAATTGGCCATGGTAAGAGTGAGTGTGGGTCTAAATTGAAAGAGAACATAGGGGTCTAATGGGTTCAGAGTCTGTGGCCTTTCACTTTTATCTACCTTTGCTTAGGAGGTTCTTTGATAAACCTCTACCCTGTTTGATGGGGTATCAGTCCTTCCTACACAGGCAGGACTCCCATGATTCACCCCCTTTCCTGAGTGTAAGTAATTATGCTGAGGATTCAATGCCTCATGAAGGCAAAACATGATAATTTTCCCCCACTAAGTATCACTGACAAAAAAAGAGTCAAAATAAACTCATCTTCTACCTCCTGACTCTCACCGAGTTCCTAGAATCCCCTCCAGTCCTGGAATCCAAGTAAAGAATGGGTGTCCTGTTTTGAAAAGATGAGTTTGGTTCCAGAGGGTTACAATGCCAAGGGACAGGAGATGGTGCAGTGTCTCACCTGGGTGGAAGGGAATTAAAGACTTCTTTGTGCCTAGTTGGAATAGTCTAAATAATTATTTTGGGTCATGGATTTGTATACAGGAATAAACACATTCTTATTCAGAATATGACCATAGACAGTGTTTATTTTCCCATTATTGTCATCTGTCATCTTGTCAGAATGCTACCTGGCCCTCTTAAGACGTGTCTGACCTGCACAAGGAACCAGATGCTCATGGGACCAAATAAGTTCCCACTGTGGCAGTCTGATTGGATGTTAATGTTATTGTCTGTCATCAGCACCAGGAAAGGGCTACTCTGTAGCATGTGAACTTTAAAAAGAAGTTTCAATTTCACTGCTGTAAATGAGAAAAGCCTTTCTTGTTTTAAATTTGAGAACTGCAAACCAAATGTGATAAAGGTCAAAACTAGGCAGTGAAATGCATTGGAGATTCATTTGACACATAATTAACTTGTATCCACCATGTGACAAACACTTTATTATGTGCTGGGCAAAGCAGAGGACAAAGCAGACGTTCCTCACCCTTGCATAGTTTACTGTCTGGGGAGACAGATGTTAAACTCCTGTAAGCCCCTTGGAGTCTAGTTGTTCTTGGCCACCTGCCAGTTGTATTCCCTCTCCGTGATTTCTCAGCATTCCCAAGGTTTGCTTCCTTGTGCATCTGATGACCTCTACCCTCCTGCACCCTCATCCTTAAGAGCAGTCTCTGTATCACCCCATAACTTCCTGGAGATAGAAGCCAGCAGCATTGCTCTTTCTACTAGAAATACGTTTGCTGTGTGATTTCTGTAGATTTTCTGTGGATTTGGGGGCTCATGGAGTCTTTCCCTAATGTCTAGCTCTTCTCGCTGTCCTTGCTTCAGAGCAAGCATCGCAGCCTCACCTTGTCCTACACAGGACCATCTAACACAGGCCCACAGCACACTCAGCTCTTTAGTAAGAGAAAAGGTCTCCTGCTTATCAGATAGCAACACACAAAAATAACTTGAGCAATTACAGCTGTGGCAAGTGCTGTGCAGGAGAATACAGAGTGCTGTGAGGTTTTATGATAGGAAGTCGTAACACACGTTTCAGGGTTAGAAAAGACCTAATCTTAACTTCAAGGAAGGATTATCTTAAAAATTCAAAAAGTAGGTAGGAGTCAGACTGGCGTAGGGGTGGAGGGGGTGGAAATGAACCTAAGTAATGGGAAGAGCAAGTGCAAAGGTCCTGCGGTGGGAGGGGATTGGGGACACTGGGAAAACAGAGACTCTGGGGAAAGCCCTGGGCGACTGGAGCTTGGTGACTGAGGGGGAGGAGGCGGAGGGAGGTGAGGCTGGGAGCCTGGCCAGAGCCGTGTCAAGCTGGGCCTTGCCACAGAAAAGCATTTGCGGGTTACTTGAAGAGGAATGGGAGGCATTGAAAGGTTTGAAGTGGGAGAGCGACATCATCGATTATCATATTTATAACCATGGGGAGGTTGAATAATAGAGGACTAGAAAAGTCCAACAGTTTTAGCAACACGGAGGCTGCTGGATCCTGGCGGGACAAGGTGATAGTGTGAAGGAGGACGTGTGTTAGCTGCTGGCCCAAAGGAAGCACGCTTTCCATGCTCATTCAGCTCCGTAGTGGTAACGTTAAGCTACCATTTTTATCTCTCTCAAATTATTTGATAGCAAACATTTGGTAGCATGCGACTGACAGAAATAAAAACTGTAAAATGTGAAATTTTGTGGTTTTTAATGCAAAGTAAAAAATCTCAAACTAGGAGTTGTTCCTGGAATAACTGAGCTCAAACCTATTTTTTTGGTTAGTATTGAAACTCAGTTTCTTAGCTGTTAGTCATTCATGGCATGCTCAACAGGGAAATAACTTTTATTGATTTTAAAAGCTAAAATTCCACGAAGCCCAATTAAAGCCTTTATTTTATCTAATTGTGTATATTTCTGTTCCACAGACCTCTGGAGCATTATTCTGTGAAACAAGTGCCAAAGATGGTTCCAATGTCGTGGAAGCTGTTCTCCACCTTGCTCGGTAAAGTTTTGCCTTATATTTGGAAAACCAGATGTAGGATTGAATTTTTACCAACTTTCTTGACCATGATGTGCTGTTAGAATATACATTGGGAAACACTGGCTGGTCTTTCAGTCATGGTAGGAGAAACAAATACCACACGGATGTTATAAAAACTGGTAATGCTGCTGTGAACACTGGCAAAATACCTTTACTGCCAAACAAAACAGGTCCATCTGAGGTGCAGTTGACATTTCTGCAAAATGTCACCACAAAGCTAATAGTTGACTTGTATGAATCATTTCCAGGAACCAGATTTTAAACACAAGAGACCATTATGAATACAACTATCTTCTATGACATTTTCATGGGGAAAAGGGGGTAGACCCTACAAAACAAATTATATATCCTGCCAGTTGGAAATACTTTGTCAAAATTATTACCTAGGTAATTATTAAGCTAAGGCAATGGCGTTAACAATAAATAACATTTTTGGATGTAGATTAGAATGAAAATGGCATCATTAAAGAACTTGGATATAAATGTGTGTCTTTTAATCCTTGAGGTATTGTCAGGAAATAACACCATTATCTGTTAAGAGTTTTCGCTTCTGCCTGGTTTTCTGCTATAAATGAAAAGATGATTCTTTACTGGCCTAAAGGGATTAAATATAAGGGAAAAGTCAAAACATACATTAACAAAATTCAGGACAGTGATCTTTAATTGCAGACAGAGTTAAACCATAACTTTTGCCAAGTCATTCTTTTTCTGATTATTTATGGGATTTTATAAGAATCTTCAGTGTGATAATTGGCCTCTTCTGCTGTTAAACATTGGCAGTTAAAATACTTTGCAATATCTTTCATACTGCCTTTCAACTAATGACTTGGTATTTATAGTGCCTAGTAGAATTATATTAATAGAATGTTTGGATTAGGACCTTGGAATAGACCATTGCCCTCACTTGGGAGAATCAGGAAACAGATTCCAGGACTTTAGGTGGCCTGCTTGACATTAATTTGTAGCAGGGCTTGGCAGATGCCCTGGGCTTGCAGTCAGCATCTTTGAACATTTTCCACTTTGACATCAGTCCAAGAGAGAGAGCCACCTCTCCCCACAACCCTGGAAATCATTTTTGTTTAAAAACAAAAACAGGCCGGGCACAGTGGCTCACGCCTGTAATCCTAGCACTGCGAGGCCGAGGCGGGTGGATCGTTTGAGCTCAGAAGTTTGAGACTATCCTGAGCAAGAGTGAGACCCTGTCTCTACTAAAAATAGAAAGAAATTAGCTGGACAACTAAAAATATATAGAAAAAATTAGCCGGGCATGGTGGCGCATGCCTGTAGTCCCAGCTACTTGGGAGGCTGAGGCAGAAGGATCGCTTGAGCCCAGGAGTTTGAGGTTGCTGTGAGCTAGGCTAATGCCACGGCACTCTAGCCCGGCCAACAGAGTGAGAATCTGTCTAAATAAATAAATAAATAAATAAATACAGAAACAGTGCTAATTTTGAGCGTGATTTAAAACAGGTGTAAAAAAAAAGGCAGATATTTAAACATGTATAGAGTCAACTGAATTACTTGTTTTTTTGCTTGTGATTAGTATTAATAGAAGAATCATGGGCTAATATCACAATTGTCAAAAGAGAGCCAGAGTGAAACCTTTATACGTTGGGTCACATACCAAATTTCGCAGACTTGTGGGTGCATAGGCAACTTCAGTCGTTTTGGCCAAAGGAGCTACATTCAGTAAAGGAGGGTGGGATTCAGTGGAATGCAGTGTGTGACTTCGTTCAAGATGGAGTCATTGCTGAATTGGCACGTGTTTTCACTT
Organism: Cheirogaleus medius; assembly: GCA_008086735.1. Taxonomy (NCBI): domain Eukaryota; kingdom Metazoa; phylum Chordata; class Mammalia; order Primates; family Cheirogaleidae; genus Cheirogaleus; species Cheirogaleus medius. The sequence continues at coordinate 68,337,315 of VBSM01003204.1, read as the reverse complement.
TTTCAAATGGTCGTGTTGGTGTTTCATTAGTGTGAGGACCCCGGATGGGAGTGATGGAGCTGCTGGGGTGGGTGGCAGCGGGGAAGGACCTGCAGGTCTTCAGAGCGCCAGGGGCTACTCAGTTCAGCCGTGGGCAGCGGGGCGCTGAGTGCTGCGCCCACACGGCGGTGAAGGACGCAGCGGGTCAGGCCTCACGTATGGTTACCGGCTGCTGCCCAGCATGTTGCAGGATTGTGGTGTCAGGGGACTTCAAGTCCATTCTTAATCTACCCCTAGATACCTATGGAGTCTTGAACAAGTCTTGTCTGTCTTTTGGCATCTCTCATCTATATAACGAAGGATGGGGGCTGAGTAAAATGGTCTCCAAGGTCCTTTCTAATTCTAGGAGTCCAGGATTCTGTGTGGTGACCTGTCCGCCACTGAATACCATTATCACTGTTTAATGCTCAGTTGTCTCATGGGGTCATATTAAAGTTAAATGGCTCCAGAGTGTCCCGGTCACACCCAGAGTGCAGAATCGATTTTCTTTATGGTGTCGTAAAGATGGGTGAGGCTGGGAGCCGCGGTGCCTTTCCCCCGTCTGCTCCTGTGCGGCTGGTGGGTCAGCCGGGCACCGGCCCTGTTTGAGGTGTAGCTTAGACACCAGCTTGTGTTTGTTTACTTAAAACAACTGGCGTGCAAAGGCATTTTGGTGAGGTCACTTCAGCTGTGTAATGGTTTTTTTTTTTAAGGTTTAGACAATTAAATATGATAAGCTTTTTGATAAAGCTTACTTTATCATGGAGGTTTTTTTTAGTTGTTATTGCATTATGGCCTGGTTTGGGGCTTCTGGTGATATTAGTGATAAATATAAAAATTATAAATAAAGCACATCTGTGAAGACTTTAATTGCTTTATACTCTGCCTCCAGATTTGCTTGTCAAAACATCCAAGTCTCAAATGGAAATATTACAGTCTCCACAGGTAAAATTATCATTTTAAAAAGTTTTACAACCTTTAGAAAGTTATGTCTAATGTAAAATATGTACACTCTCGATTTAGATCTCACAGAGTGATCCCAACACAGTCCCTTCTGCACCATACAATGTCATAAAACTTGATCCAGAAGACTGTGTTGGTTTGCACTGTGTGAAACAATTTGTTTTTGAATGAGGCCATCAGCGTTTTGTTAACAACCTGAACTACTCTGCTTTTTCTTGGAAAACCTCTCAATCCCAGGAAAAGTTTCTCCTAGAAATGCAGTTCCCTATAGTGCTGATAGTCCATCTCTCACAGCCAGCGTCCCATTAGTAAGTCCATTTGCCATCACCAGAGCCACAGGCTTTAAACATTTTGCAATAGATTAAAGTTCAACAGGCATATTTGATCATCCAGTGCCTTGAAATTAGAGAAAAATACAAAAAGCTCAGACCGATGTATTAATATCAGTTCAGCGTAAGAGCTGAGCCCTTTGGTGTAAATCTGTCCATAAGACTGAGTCATTTAAAATGGGCAGTTGTTCAGGGGATGGTAGTTTTTAGACAGGTGACTTCATTTTCCCAGCCTTAAGTTCTGCTTTTGATATTTGGAATTGTATTTCTGATTTTCTTAAAGTGGAGCATGCCTGCATTTTGGCAGATTAAAGAAACTGAAGGCTAGATGAAAGATGTGTGTATATATTTTTCCTCCTTAATATTTGCATTCAGGTTCAGCACTGTCTGCACTACAAGTACTTAATGTGTGCATAGCCCCATTATTAGGTTCAATAGAGAGATCAAGGGAATAAAAGACAGGCCTTGCAATTTAACATTAGAGGGAAAAAAATGACAATATATGACTAGGCACCCATAGGGTATGTAGCTGATAGAGGCCATTGGACTTCCCAGAAGGGAGATATGTGAGTTGTCCTGTGAGGATGCTATGATTATTATACCCATTTTACAGATGGGAAAGTTGGGACTTAGAATGCTTAATCAGTTTGCTCAAAGTGACATCGCTAAGTAAGTGGCAAAGTGGGGACTCATTACTACTAATCTGAGTCACCAGCTTGTCACTTAAGTGCTGGTAATCTCAGGGCTTCTGGAACCATAGCTAGCTGCTGACTTCCAGTTTCGGTATTTTTAACCCCCACCTCTTTTTAAAATCTCAAAAGCATATTCTGAACCACCAACTGGAAATTCCATAGTGGTTATGACTCTACGTGTCCAACCCCTAACGTGTTCATGTTCCTTTACGGTTGTTCCTCATTCTGTGTTCCCTCTCTGAGGAATCAACAAAATGAAAATTAAGAAATAGTCACCTGGAGTCAGTCTCGATTCCTTTCCCCTCTTGCTTCATCCCCCGTCTCCAGGGGTTCCAGGGCCCTGTTGATGCAGTGACCTCCGTCTCTCTCTTGAATCCACACATTTTTTTTTCTCTCTCTCTCTTTCTGTTTTAGTTCAGGCCTCCAAATTTCCTGCCTGGGTTAACAGGGAAGTTTCTGCCTCCAAGTTTCTCTAATATCCATTCATCCTCCACTCTGTAATCAGAGTAATCTTTATAAATAAAAATCCAATTAATATTTACTGTCTTGCTTACAATCCCCTATTGGTGTCCTACCTACAACATAAAGTCCAGGCTCTTAGCATGTGGCTGACAGTCTGTCACAGCCTGACCTCACCTACCTTTCTGGTTGAATCTCTTATTTCTTTTCCCAAATGAATGAAAATCTGCAGACACAGCAAGCTTTGTGTCCAGTCTTGGCCAAGGTCTTTTATGCGTCTGCCTTTACGCATGCTTTTCCCTGCACCTGGAATCTCTTTTCCTCACTGACTGCAGGTGAGTTCTTATTCTTTCAAAAAGTCCCTCCAGTGTCAAAGTCTCTATGAAGCCTGCAACACACTGCACATGTGTGTTAGCAGCTCCCTTGGGACCTTGTAATCATTTATTAAACGTCTGCCTTCCCCTCAAAGCTCACTAGCTGAGGGTTCCAGAGCCTGGCATAAATTGGGCAGTTTTTGAATAACAGAATGACCAAAAGTTTGCATTTGGAAGTTGTATTAATTTTCTATTGTCACTTTAACATATTCCCACAGATGCAGTGACTTAAACAATGCACGTTTATTATCTGACAGTTCTAGAGGTCAGAAGTCTGAAATGAGTCTTACTGTGTGTTACGTGTTGAATTATTTCTCCTCTTTCTTTTTTTAAGTCTTTGTTTCCTCATCTGTGAAGTAAGGACAGTAACACTCACCTGTCACCTGTCAGGGATGTGCATGTGTAAGGGGCAGTGTATTAAATAAGAAAAACATGAAAATGTGTATCATTGCATTTATTAGCTGGCCTACAGCAAGAATTTGTTTCCTTTTTTTCCTGCTGAGATGTTATCTTTCTAATTCACTGTGCGGTGGTTTTCAAAAGTCAGGATTTATCAGCGCCTTCTGAAGCTGCGCTAGCCAATCTGGTGACCCCTGGCTGCTTGAAATGTGGCTAATCCAAACTGAGATGTGCTGTATTAGATTTTAAAGGCAGTATACAAATTGTAAAAGATCTCATTATTAATATTTTAATATTTTTATTGATTACATGCTGAAATGACAATATTTTTGCTATACTGGGTTAAGTAAAATATATTAATAAAATTAATTTTACCTATTTCTGTTTATATTTTTTAATCTGGCTACTAAAAAATTTAAAAGGAAACGTGGATCACATTATATTTCTATTGAACATCATCGCTCCACTGGAAATATGCAGATTCCTAGTAGCTTTGTTTAACCCCTTCATCATAAACCATCCCAAAACTTAGTTGCCTAAAACAACAACCATTTTTCATTTCTTACAGTCACCAGAGTTGGCTGGATCTCAGCTGGAAGGTTCCTTGACTGCCCTTGCTTGGGGCATTTGCAGTCAGCTGGCCACCGGGGCTGTGACGTGGGCTGGGTGTCTGCCACCAGGGTGGTCGCTAGTGTGGCTTCTCTCCACGTGGCATCGTGTTCTCCAGGGCCACTCTGTGGCTTCTCTCCACTGAGGAACCCTGGACTTTTTAAATGGCAGCCCAGGGCTTCAAGGTGGAGGAGGCTGAAGCGGCCAGGCATTATAAATGCTTGGGCTTGGAAGTCACAGACACCATTTCCTCCATATGCTATATGGGTCAAAGCAGGTAGAGAGCCAGCCCTGACCAGGAGGAGTGGGCAAAGCTCTGCCTCTCCATGGGGGAGTGCCGAGCAAGGACAGGAAGGGTGGAATTGTTTGGGCATGAGCTCTTACACTCATCTCACCCACAGAGAGAGCCAGTCAACTTGTCTAAGGTGAGACTTTAGGGTCCTCACTTTTCACAAGCTTCCACGGGGCTGCCATTTGAAGGACACTTCCCTGGGGGACTTTCATAGGATCTTGGAGAGCATGTCAGTGTTGCCTCTAGCAGTTAATTCTAAAAGAAATTTAGGATGATGCATATGGATGGTTTTAACTATCCGTTGTTACCTTCATTATCATGTATAATTAAAGGATGGTTATAAGGCCACTATTGCTTTTGTGAGGATCAGCAAGCATCACTTGGGCCTGGAAACGAGGTTCCAGAGTTGTAAGGAGCACGCTGTTCCTGTGACAGACTGCACAGCATCCCAGAACCTCAGGACAGAGTGAGGGGGGGATGGGGTGTGTGCCTGTGTGTGTGGCGG
>VBSM01003204.1:68320456-68332665 GCA_008086735.1 Cheirogaleus medius | reverse complement strand
GGGGGGGGGGCGCTGGTTGTCAGAGTACAGGCGCGGGAGCCAGCCCCCATGGTTGGAATCCCACTTCTCCAGGCCCGTGACCTGAGGGAAACTTCTTAACCTCTTTTCGCCTTCATTTCTTCACATATAAAATGGGGCACGACAAATTTATATGGTTCTTGTGAGGATTAAATGTCAACACCTATAAAGCATTTAGAACAGTGTCTAGATGGCCCATGCAAACACTCAACATTGCAATTTTTATTCCTACAGAGCCATCTGTGGCTTAGTTTGGTACCTTAGTAATTCATTCTCTCTCTCTCTCTCTCTCTCCCCCTCCCTCCCTCCCTCCCTCCCTCACTCCTTTCCCAGAGAAGTGAAGAAAAGAACTGATGAGGATGACAGCAAATCCATTACCAATCTGACTGGGACCAGTTCCAAAAAGTCAACACAGATGAAGAATTGTTGCAATGGTTAAATCCCAAACACCTTTGGCCTGCGAAGCCTTCATGTCCCCAATACTGAGTTTGTGTGACTTGTTTGGTTCTTAATAGAGTGGTGCATCCTGCTGAAACTGTCATATGGAGGCTTACAGAGTGGGAAATCTGAACAATTCTCTTGGGTTCCTCCAGAACCTCAGCTCTTCTTTGCTGTATCTCAAAGAGCAACTTGGCCCTCCAGTTGAATAGACTTGTCTTGTCCTTCCAGGTCATAAAAGATACCATGTAAATGTCTTTAAAGTGATAAAAAAAAAAAAAAATCACATGTTCAATGCTATAGAAGAAACTCAACTGACATAATTAGATTCATGCGCTAGCTGACTTCGTAGGTAACGTAGGATAATGTTTACTTAAAATATTTGCTACTAGAGTCCTAGTGAAAGGAGGTTCTCATCCTAGCTTTGTTAACTAGCTTTGTGATCTTGGACACGTCGCCAGCCAATGTCAGATCTGTTTGCTCTTCTATGAAACCAGCAGCCTGGCCTCGCAGGCCCTGACACCCCGCAGATCCCGCGGCCCTTTAACCAGCAGTGGGGACGGTGCGATGACCAGTGACCCATAGTTAAAAAGGACTCTGGCTATTCTTGCTTTTTTAATATTGGACTGTTGATGTTTATCACTTCTGCAATAAGAACAGAGTGTAATTGAGAAAAAAATGGAAACAGAAAAATCTATTTTTTTTAACATACAAAGAAAACATACTTGAGACAAAATAGTTATATATGAAAGAAAGTATTTCATAATCTCAGAATACTTACAAAGTCTGTGGCTTTAAATTTATTGTTAAAAATTCTAATGAAAACACGTAAAACCACATACTACTGAAAGTACAATGCCCAGGAAAGTTGTCACTCGTCACTTAAAAAAATACACCAGCGAGTGGCTGCCCAGGGGCTGGGGAAAGAGAGAAACTGGAATGACTGCTGACGGGTATCTGGTTTCTTTGGGGGATAACAGCGTCCTGGAAGTAGAATACTAGTGGTTGTGTAACTTGAATATACTAAGAACCACTGAATTGTATACTTTGCAAGGGTGAATTTTATGGTATGTGAATTATATCTTTTTAAAAAATGTACTGGCACTTAGAGCGATTTAACATTTTGCCAAATGGAAATATTCTTGCTTATTTCAAACTTTCCCATGGTTTAAGAGCATAATCTGTAATATAATGCAACTCCCTTAACTCCCTGGTTGCGAGAATTAACTTCCTTAAATAATGAGCAATGAAAGAAATACTGTGCATGGTTTTGGAAAATAATGTCTTGAAAAGAGGAATTGCCATTAAAAAAGGTAAGTCAGAGTCCTTTGTTTAATGTGACCAGTGACTCATCATCACCAGTGACCTGGTTGGCCTTGCTCCCCTTCTAGAACCTGCAGTGCCTCCCAGACTCCCCCCAACCCCCGAAATGTCTCTAAGAGCCAAAGGAGTCAACACCTGCCCCTACGTTGGGCCAGCGATGCCAAGCTTTCAGGGGCCCAAACCAATTAAGTTATCTCAACAAAAGAGATTTGAACTTGCCTTCGTTCACATAGGTGTAGAACCCAAGTAGCTTGCTGAAAAGCTTAAATTATAGCTGTTATTTATTGTATTATAATAATATAAGCTAAAAACATATATTTTTGTTGAATTAAAACAATTCCATGTAGCAATCTTTTTCATCAAAACAATTCCATGTAGCAATCTTTTTCCTGTTTATGATTTTTGTGATCAAACCTTAAATTCCCCAAGCTTCATTTTTCTAAAAATGCCAATTGACCTGACATGTTACATACAAAGATTATAAATAACTCCAGCATCATTTAGGTTTGAAAAACATGCCTTCTCCTATTGAAGACATCTAATATTTTTACTGGAAGGTTGGATCTATCCTCAGTAATTCCACCATGAATTCCTGTTTCATGTTTCATGGGTTTTGGTCCCAGAAAAAAAAGATTACATTTCTGATCAAAAAGAATGCCTTGTTTGTGGGGAATTGTCAAAATTAACAGGGGTGGGGGGTATTAATTTTGTGGCATGGTGAGATAAGAGCTGTGCCATTGCTGTCTGCCTCATGTCATCTCCTGAGCCCACATGAGATTGGATTTGATATATATGTGTTGATGTATGAGACACATGTTTGAGTTTTGGTGCATTTGCACAAAACTGTGTTAGTGTTTGTGTTATGTTGCCCTTATTTATTTACTCCAAAGTGTCTCTTTGTATTTATCGTACAATCTGTAAATAAGAATATACTTTTAATACAGACGTATGATCTTGGTCTTTGCCTCTGGACTATAGGCCCAAGTTCATTAGGAGATTACACAGGTGCCTTTTATAGACAAATCAATCATCTTTATTCGAGCCCAGATAAATATTTTGATCACATAGTCCAAATTAGAGACTCAGAGCTCTGGATAGCAATCTGGTTTAAAGAAAAACTACATAAAGCTCTTTTAGCTGCATTGTTGGGAGATCACGATTGTTTCCAACATTTTAAATTCATGAAGTATTCTCAAATTTAAAGTGTATTTTTGGTAAGAACAAAAATATTTAATGTTTTTAACTTAGACTTCACTTGATACATTTGCATATTTGTAGGGCAGTTACTGCTCTGTTTTTCCTTTGAGAGCTTTTAAAATCACAATTATATTGCACTCCCTTTTTTGTAATATATCCTGATACATTGGAAAATATTTTAATTTCATTATGGAAAATAATGTTGGATAAAGAGACATTTTTCACTATTAAACTTTAGCCCCGTGCATTTTCGTAATTTATTTTTTCCACTTGCTGCTTTATATGACATATGTGACATTTGATTATTTAATACTAGATGTGATTTGCATAAACCCAGTTGAGCAACCCTCCTGCTGAAGATAAAATTGAGGTTAAAGATAAAGATTTATTTTCATATTTGTACAGTGATCGGCTTCAGAGTGATGGGTTTTGTGGGCTTTTATTGTGTGAGTGTGCAAGAAATATCATATGTATATATTAAGTAGGCCTCTGAGTATTGAATAATTGTTTTATGATTTTGATTTATATGGTTTACATTTTCATAGTATGGGCCATATTTCGTTTATACTGTTTATTTCTCTTCAAACCATTAATAATTATACCATAAAGTAATTTTTATGGCAATGCAAATGTCTAAGGAACTACAAATATTTTCTATGTTGTAAATTCAATAAAGCTTGCTTCCTTTGGCCTTTTGGGTGTTCCCTTCAGCTTGACTGCAGATATCCCTGAAGTAATATTAATTCCAGGATGTGTCTGCTTAGAACCGTGCCTCTGAACCACTTGTCTTTTCTGGCTGGGGCAAACTGGCTGGTGGGGGAAAGAATCCAAGCCCGGTGTGCCATGCTGTGGCCCGGTCATGTCGTCTTGGCCAACAGGGAATGGTAGACCAGCTTGGATCATGGCAGCCAGGAACAGGGAGGCTTTTGTAGAAGAATTTCAGTGCTCTGGCCATCCCCATGGCTTCTGAGAGGCTGGACCCTTTCTCTGACACTCACCCCTTTCTCCCCCACCCCCACACTGCCTAGCTAACTCCTCCAGGAAGTTTTCCCTGAACCCCTAAACTAGGATAGGGTGCCTGCTTCCACTTGTGTAGCACCTTTTTAAATTTATCGATATCCTTGTTGCCCTTATATTTGTTTACTTAGACAGGGACTCCATACCCTCAGCCATTTTGTCTAACTACTTCCTCCCTTCTGTGATGCACAGTGCTTGGTACTTTAATAGGTCTGATTATTGAATGGATGATCAGAGAATTAACTAAATAAGGCAGGCTTTGTGAAGAATTGCTGCAGACACACACGTGCACACAGCTACACATACAAAATAAACATGGACAGTATAAAAGCATATTTTAACAGCAATGGTATGAACTCTGCAGCCAGCTTGGATTTGAACTTGACCTCTGACCTGCAACTGTGGGCAAGGAACTTAACTTCTGTGAGCCCCAGCTTCTTTGTAGAATAAGGATAACAGTACCTTTCTGTGGAGTTGTTCTGAGGACTAAATGGGTTAATGCATATAAAGGGCTTAAAATGGTGCATGACACTTTGATCACCCCCAATTTTAAAAAGTTTTGAAGCACTATTTATTGCATTGGTCTTGTTCGGGACCCTGGGAACTGCTTTCAATGAGTAACGAACTCCAGAGATTTGCCAGATCACAGGGGGATGGGGCATTGTGGAGGGTTCTCTTTGATACAAGTCACGGACCACCTCCCACATACATTCTTGGTGGTTCAATAGACACAAAGTTGTGGGAATCATACACAATAGGCTATTGTGTGGGATGGATTAAAAGAGGAGGAAACAACTGAGAAAAATGAGAGCCTGAAACTTAGAATGGAAAGATGTGAATGGAATCAGGGTAGGGGTAGTATATCCATTTATTACAGTGGATGGAATCAAGTAGTGGAAGAAGATACTGGAAATCTGGCATTTTGAATCTTAAGTGACAGTAAAAGTGGTAGTGGTAGGGTGAAGAAATTAAATGGAAACTGACCTTTATATTTATACCATGACAAGTAAGTAACCTGTTGAAAAGGATCTCCCATGGAGAAATCCCAAATTAATTCCTAGGAATGAATCCCCAGGAAAGCATATTATTTTGCAAGCTTTAAAATAAAAATAAATTTTTCTTCCCAGATATGGATGTTAAAATGTTCTCATAGCTGAAAATGGAAAAAGATAAAAAATACTTCAACTTAAAATTACAGAGTAAATTCCCATATGTAAAATTCTAGGATACCCATTTTCTTTATTTTTCTGCAACTTTTTTTGTATCTATCAGATTTATTTGTGAGTTTATATTTCCTGATTTTCTGTAGAGTGGGCATTTAGTTGTAAGGCCCTGTAACTTGTGACCTTCCCAGCTGACAGTTCATGAGCCACGTTTCGTAACATTTGACTTAAGCTTTCACAGAGTCCCCATTACCCGTAGGATGTTGGCTTTCTGAGCATCTTTCAACCCAAGCTTGTGTACATTTTCCCGATGCTGAGCAACAGGCTAGAACTTGATTGCTGGATAAATACTCTTTCAGAGAGAGTTTTACGAGTAGTTCCAGTGTGATTTTAAGGTTAAAATTAATGCTCTTTAAATCACTACAAATCTCTTCTTGCTCAATCATTCCAGAAACAAATATTTTACCCCTTAGATAAAATCCAGAAACTTCTTAACACGATGTTTCAGCTCTTTCTGATCTGGCTCATGTCTGTTCACTCACTAGTTGAGTCAATAATTATTGAGTCCAACTGTGTCCTGAGAGCTCTTCTCGACAGTGGGGACATGCAGTAGCTAAGACAGACTGTCAGAGAGATTATGTTCTGGTGGGGGTTGACAACGCACCTGTAAACACATAGAGAAGAAGATCCACACTCTGCCTCCTCCCACGTTACCCCCGCCCAGGTCTACACTGCGGCACAGGAAACTGTTCCTCAGATGCCAGCCCTTTACTCAGGCTTTGCTTTCTGCTTGGTACTCTGCTGTTCACTCAAGTGTCCCTACCGAACTGCTGCACACCCTGCACATCTCCATTCAGAGACCACTTCAAACAGCTGTGCTCAGCCCCAACGTCTAGGCTAGATTCTCTCCTCCATGCGTATCTGCCCCCGTGCCCACCTCAGCACCGTGTCATACCGGCCTGTAAGGATCAGTTCACCCGTGTGCCCAGGATGTCCAGTGCTTTCTGCCTCCCTTTCAACTTCACTGAGTGGGGGTAAACGTCACCCACCCTGGACGCACACTTCAGCAAGCTCATGGCTCTGCCAACCCTGCTAGATCAGGGTCTGAAGTTGCCTATGCCACAGACCTCTTTGAAGCCCAGGAACCCCTCAGAATCATCTTTTTAAATGAATAAAATAAAATACGCAGGGAAAGCGTATAAAGGAAAGCGTTATAAAGGAAAGCAATGATATTGAAAGGCTGTTCCCAGAATACTTTTTGAGTTTTGTGATAATGGCAGGATTTGTGCTGCTTTTCTGGCACATTAAACTACAAGATCTGGCGATAGGTCTAATGGCCACCATCATTTTGCCGTAGTGATGAAGGTAAACAGTATTTTAAGGCATCTGCAAGCAGCGAACATGAATTGTGAACATCTGTGATTTCTCTCCGTGACACAGTCACAGGTACTGATCATAATACTGGGGTTTGTTGCCAGCCTTTTATATTATTAAATGAAATTCTAAATTTCAGTTAGAATTTAGTGAAAATAAACATATAATTTTTTCTTCCTATCCAAGATAGAAATGTGGATTTCTGTCCATAGACACAATGAGCCCAGGGGCCCAAGTTAGAAGTCCTTGCCCTGGGTGAAAAACATATACTATGTTTACGTTGCAAACGTGTATATTTGGATGCGTAATCCCATGTAATAATCAAAACCCCAAGCTTGACATAGCAGTGTCAAATCCGCTCCCTCCTCCAGCTCAGGGCTGCTTCAGCCAGGGGGACCCACTGTAGGAAGGGGAGCTGGTCCTCCTGCTCTGTTTCGTCACCCCACTCCTGACCTCTGTCTACTGATATGCTCCCCTGGAGGCTCCAAGCAAGGGGAGCACGGTGCTAACACCACAGATGCTGTTTTGTATGTTAGCAAGAATGATGGCACAGAAGAAAAAGAATACATGTGGCCAGACCTTCTTGGCCATCAAGTGTGTTGAAAGTCAAATATTAATACAATGTACCCTTTGCAGGAACATGCTCGCCACCTCCCGCCTTTTACTGTGACTCTAAAACTAGTCTGATAAAATTATCCCTCTTCTAGCTATGGACACCGGCTAAGGAAACAAGAGAAGGCATAAAGCCCTCAAAACAAAAGCAAAACTAAAACAAAGCCAACAGGAAGACATTCACAAATCAGCACACTGTTAATAAGACTGAAGATAATCTGGTTAAGAATCAGAAATACTGAATGTTTTCTAGGGTGACAGGATGTATCTTTTTCTTTTCTAAAATCCTACTAAAACTAGAGTCAAATGGAGTTTTCTTTTAAAGATACCAATTCATGAGGATAGAAGACAATAGCTTCAAAATTGTGAAGCAGCAAAGCAGATGGATAATTGGGTACTGAGTTAACAAACCCAAGAAAGCTGAATCTTTAGCCAGGAGTGGAGGAAAGCGGAGAACAATCTAGATTTACATCAGGGAGTTCACAAAAAGCTCAAGAACTGGCGGAATCCGGTTCCTATGGTGGTGTGAGGGCAGATGGAGTGAAAGCAGTTTGAGAAGCAGTTCTCTCTTAAGTGTTGTTCTCCATGCTACGCCACCACTGCCCTGACCGAAGTCTGGTGATGTATTTTCTGGGTGAGTAAAACATAGGGCTTCCACAGTGAGGGATGGATACCAAGCACAGGCAAGTGTGCTGGTGCTATTCAAAAATCAGGAGAATTAAGTGACAACATCTGTTCTGAGTGCTAAAAGCTAAATGCTGATACTCCCTACTCAGCTTTCAGAACACGGATCTCTTTATCTTCCAGAGATTGAAAGACTCTTCTCTGAGGTATGACCAGCCAAGAGGAAAGACCTAAAAATACTGACATCAGGTATCTTTCCAACAAATGACTTCCCTGATCACCCTAAAGTTCAAACTTGTCAAGTCCCTCCCCACATTCAGAACCTTCAATCAGGATTTTAGCTCCCCTGAGCGATCCAAGGATCACTGGATATTTGTGGTAAGCCTCTAAACATGAAAAATGCAGACAGACAAAATAAAACAGAAAAATGTCAATATTGGGAAATAGAGCCTATGTGGAGGAAAAAAAATCTATCATTAATATATTCAGAGAGATGTAACTATTGCATCCATGAAACAAGAACAAGGTACTATCAATAAGGACTTTCATAGAACAAAAATAAGTGTTTAGAAATTAAAAACATGATAGGAGAAGTTACAACAGCAACAATATAAGATAAATTTAAGGAATCTTCCAGAAAGATGAGCACAAAGAGGAAACAGGAGAGGAAGTCAGTCCAACATCCAAAAAGAGCTGTTCCAGAAGGATACCATGGAAAAAGCAGGATGACAAAATCATAAATAATTCAAGACAGATTTCCAGAAGTGGGCATGAGTTGCCAGATTGAAAGATCCTACCTAGAACCCTGGAGAATGGATGGAAATAGATTACACTGTCATTAGAGCCCTATGCCTTAAGAAAAAAAAAATTCTCCAAGCTTCCAGAAAGAAAGGGGAAAAATATTAGGAAACAAGAATTAGAATGGTTACTCTCATGTCAACAGAAACACTGAAACCAGGAAGACAGTGAAGCAACACCCACCAATTTCTGAAGGAAAATTATTTCCAACCTATAATTGTACACCCAGCCAAACTATTGATAAAATGGGAATAATAATGACATTTTCAAGATATTCAAAGTCTCAAAAAAGCTTATCAATACTGTATGAGGGAACTTCAAAAAGTCTGTGGAAAAGTGGAACTGAAAGCTAAAAATGAAAAATATAAATTTTATTTCTCAACATAACCTCCATCAAGTTCAAGACACTTTTGTAAGCAATGACAGCAGCTGTTTAATCCATCCCAAATGATCCAAAATTCCTGGGCATTTAACCATGTCACTGCAGTCTTTTTTCTACTGTGCTGTATCCTGGTTTAACCTCTCCTGAGAGATGGTGGCTGGTGTAGGCTGTGTGGAGACAAAAAGAAAGGGAGAAGGGAGGAAGGAAGGGAGGGAGAGAAGGGAAGGAAGGAATAAAAAAAAAAAAGGAGGGAAGGAGAGCAGAAGGAGAGGAAGAGAGGGAGGAAAGGAAGGAGGGGAGATAAAAAGCAAAGAAATGTAGAAAAGGAAGAAAGAAACGCAGACCAGCACGCTCCTCCTGCCTGGACTGCTGCCAGGTGTCCAGCGCTCAGCTCACACTAGAGTCTTTCCAGACTGCCTGTCTCTGCTGAGCCCTGTTTGCAAAGAGTAACCCATCAGATTTTGATTGATATACCCAGAGGGTCTGTTGGAAACTCCTATGAGGCAAAAAATCAAACTTTTTCTCAGGAAAGAATGGAAAAAAATGAGGAAAATAAGGAAAGAATAAAGGAAGGGAAGGCGGAAAGAAGATTAAAGTTCTATGGAACACAATTTGAAAACGTTCTGTAACTTATATATTTGAATTTTACTCAAAAACTTTTAAGTCACTTGACTATGTTTTTAATAACTACAGGGTCTTCAAAACAGCATTTCAAATCAAGAAATTAGATAATTTAGATTATTAGATTCTGCGGTAGACATTTGTCACTTTTTCTATCTGCATCTGAACACCCTTTTTGTTTTTAGGGGGAATCCCACACCATGTGAATGTTAGTGGGGAACAGAACTCCGCCTGTCACTTGAGAAGCTGAAGGGAGCAAACATTGCCTGTCCATATCCCCTAAAACCTAGGGTGTCGGTATATAAATATAAGCTAGATTTAGTTCACCCCATCCTTCCACCCAGCACCTAGCTCTAATGGAGTGATGCAAACTTGAAGGGCAGTTACGAAACCATTCACGGCCCAGTGCTGTAGCCGAGTGCAGCGGTGGAAACACCTTGGTTGGACGACAGACTCTCTGGGGCATGGTGTGCAGCAGAATTCTCTTGGATTCTACTTATCGCCTGGAACCCATACTGAGTTCTGCAGCCTGCCCACTGATTCTGTGTGTTTCCCAGTGCCTGTTGGAGAAGGTCATTTTCTGCTAAGGTTCAAAAGTAAAAAGGAGAATGTAAAATACAATTAATCCATTAATCTTTCTTGTTTGTTGACATGTGACATCTTAGTTTTGCTATCAAAAAGCCAAAAAAGTTAGTGTGTTATATATATTATATTTTGCTTTTCTGCTTGATCTGTATGACTTTCCTATTGCTGAGCTAACAAACTACCACAAACTTCATGACCTGAAACCACACAAAGTCATCTTACAGTTCAGAAGGCCGGAAGTACAAATATGGGTTTTATGGGCTAAAATCAAGGTGTCAGCAGGATGACATTATTTCTAGAGGCTCTGTGGGAAAATCTGTTTCTTGTCTTTTCCAGCTTCTAGAGGTCACCTGAATTCTTTGGCTCATGGCCTCTTCCAGCAAAGCATCATTTCAGCTTTGGTTTCCGACCTTACATCTCCTCCTCTGATTCTGAAGTTCCTGTATCACTTTCTCCCTTACACAAATACTTGTGACTACACTGAGAGCTCCTGAATCACCCAGGATAATCTTTCCATCTCAAGATCCTTAATTACATCTGTAAAGTCCCTTTTGACAGTAAGGTGATATAGTCAGAGTTTTTGTGGATTAGTACTTTGGGAACATATTCTGTCTATTGCAACATCCACAATAATTTTATGCAATTGTCTTTTTCTTTTCACAATTTTCAAGTTATGAGGTGATTTAAATTTAAAAAAGAATGCTTTATTTTTGATAGTTTCCTTTTTAATCTTCTAATTTTGAAAAACTAAGTAAATACAGAGCCAAAATATATGAGGTGTGTTGCTGATTTTTAAGAAATACCTAAATGTCCTTTGAGAGCAGGAAATGAGCAACTTAATCATCTCAAACATTGTTTACCTAAATGAACACAACTTGGCGTACAGTTGGCCAACTAACCATTTATATAGCACTGATTAGAGGGAGAGTTCTTTGAAAGGCTGGGCAGAAATTAAAACAAAAAGAGATTGCTCCTATTCTTGAAGAACGTATCAGTTAGTTGACAACATCAGGAAAGAGCCCATTTTCTCATCAACTGCAGAAAATGAGGCGTTAATAAAGTCCAGCTGCATAGCAACTGGGAGAATATGGGTTTCCAAGAATTTTTCTACCAGCCACTGGGTTGTCTACTCTGTACCTCTTACTGTTTTAGGAACTGTTCAAATGACTGTAAACTTATATGGCCCTTTTGAAGCATTTATAACTCCTGAGATTTTTAGACTCCATGGGATTTCAGTGGGAGCACTAGGCAAGTACACAGATGAATGACTGAAAATACCCACTGAGGCATGTGCGACTGACCATGTACAGATGATCTGCCATAAAGGATGCTAGATATCCCCTAGAGAACACCCATAGAGTAGCAGTCAGACTTGTGGTTAGACTTCTGGCAAGACATAGATACAGTGTACATTTATTATTGTAGACAGGAAAGCTTGTATTTCCTAAGTGTTTACTGTGTCCTACAAGCTTTTCGCAGGTTTTCTCATGTCATCCTTGCAATAATGCCTGTTTTAACAGATCAGGAATCAGCCTTAGCCAAGTCGAGTGGCTTCCTAGATGTGGTGGAGTCTTTCCATCACAGCACCCTGCTCCAGCCAAAGAAAGCCTTTAAGATCACCCAAATTTTGAGTCTTAATGCTCTTGAATAAGAAAATATCTCATGACTTCATGATTCTAATGTGTATTTAAAAAAATCACAGGGAACATCTTCCCTTTCTATTGTCTTAACTCACAGAGCTGAAGTGCCTGAAAAGAATGGATAACATTGTAAGGTGGGGAATGTTCTGTTTCAAATTCAAGGCAACCATCTCAGTGGCCTTTTCCCTGTGGCAGACCAGGATTCTTGTAATTCTTGTTTTAGAAAGAGTATAATTGATAAACACAGAAGATGGTGGACGAGAAACACCGCCAGACAGAGTGTCTCTGCAGAAAAGATAGCTTCTAGAAGATATTGGAAGAAAGAAGCAAACAGACGACCATACATCGGACAGGGGTCGGACCGAGGGGCACCGGAGACTACGGGAGACTCCACGGGAGGAGGTTGCGGAGGAGAAT
>VBSM01003204.1:68299781-68313221 GCA_008086735.1 Cheirogaleus medius | reverse complement strand
TTTTTTTTTTTTTTCTGTGAAGCCTCATTCTCCTTTTCTAGGCAAAATCAATTGCTTCTTCTCTGTGCTTTGGAGACACCGTGTTCATGCCGATGGCTTTGCGTTTGTCACACACCCACTTTGTTGCCACTGTATCTCCTCTGATAGAGTATAATCTCCTCAATGGCAGGTAATCGTTTTTACCCATTGTTATATTTGTGATGCCTAAAAAGATAGATGAAAAAAAACCCCAAAAGCATGAAAAAGATTGTTCTATGAAAAATAATAATAAAAATAATATTTTTGAGCTCTGTGGATTCCAAATGCTGATTCAGTTTCTAACATATAAAATATACATAGATGCCTTGTCTCTTTCAATTCCTATAGTAATTCTAGGAGGTAGATGAGAGAACTCCATTTTACAGAGGTCAAATAACTTTCCCAGATTTGTGAGCTAGAAGTGCTAGAGCTGAGATTTGAATCCAGACCTCTTTGACTGCAAAGTTGTACTTCTGAACGATTATGCTAAATGCTATAGTGACATATCCTGATATGCACGTTTTGATAACAACAACAAAATAATTGCAAACATAATTATGATTGAAAGAAAAGTGCACCGTGCAAAATAGTGTCAATTTGGAGTGGAGCTTTCTCTGAATGGCAAGAGACTGGGTCCTATTTCTGGTGCCAGTTCTACCATTGCATGACTTTGGGCAAGACCCTTCATTTTGCCTTACCCCAGTTTCCAGATCTGTAAATTGAGAGTTAAATCTGGGTTGTTACTTTTCAACTTTACTGTACCTACTGTAAGTCTTGTTAAATTGCAGATTCTCATCCAGTATTTCCCAGGGCCCTGAGATCCTGCGATTCTAACAAGTTTCCTGGTGATGCAGTTGTTGCCGGTCCATGAAGCACCTTTTGAAGAGCCAGGAGCTGGGATGATTGCTAAGGCTTCTTGCTATCTGCTTTTGTAAGGATTTAGGAACTCTTGCATTGAGCTAATTCTTAATTTAAATAATTGGCACAACATAAATACAGCAATGGATTTGGTCATCTTAATGTACAGATACTTGATTATTCATCCCAACATTCATTCTCCCTTCTTCCAGCAGTAAATCTAGAGTTTCCCTGGAGATTCTCTGCAATCCTTAATCCATGTGCTTCAGGTGAAATTGGGAGGCTGCAGTGTTTAAAATTTTCTGCCCACAACAATTGGTTTAGGGAGTGTCATGATATAGACGAAAGCTACTAAAATGCAATTAAATGTATTCCTGGGAATTCAAGGACAGAGACAGAAGCTTTTTCTTGCTGGACTTGAACTCAGAAGGACTAGAGCTGCCACAGCCATCTTACTTTACCACCATGAAGATAGTATGACACTCATGTGGAGAAAATGGATCCAAGATGTGGAGGGAGAGAAGGCAAGCCCCAGGGAAATCTTTTTAGCTTTACTTGTAATAGTAACTAGGCAGGCCCAGGTTATACATGGTTAGGTACATTTATTAACGTGTGTGTGTATACATTTCCATTGTGTGATTGACCAATTAAATGCTTATCACCTGTGGAGGTCCAATCTCCTCCCAGGTAGAGGGCTTGGGCCCTGGAATCTGAGCTCAGCATTGGAGATGATTCATGAGTCAGAATTCAAGGCTGAAGACACCACTAAAAGCCAAGCAGAAAATACAACAGAAACATGGATGAAGCCAGAGGCAGGAAATGGGAGGGAAGCCACAGAACCACACTGGAGACGTAAGGCCACTGCCTGAGGGCTTGAGGGATGAGATTGGAGCCTGCAGAGAGGCTCTGAGCTGCTGGAATCTCCCTGGGGTCTCTTCCGCAGGGCACCTCTGGCCGTTGGAATGGGTGAGGGAGTAACCATGAGGTGTGCCGAGCCAGGAGGACACAGAAGGAGGTTGTGCTGCTCTCAGGCTTTAATAAAGCAAAGACACAAACTACAGACTGAAATTTGTTTTTATTAGTAAACTGCAGCTTGTGATGGTTGTGTGTGTTTGTGTGTATGTGTGTGTGTGTGTCAGAGAGAAAGAGAAAGAGAGAGAGAGAGAGAGAGAGAGAGATATTATTTATTTTCCCGACAGAAGCAGTAATCTCAAATCACCTCTTGAGACTGGGTGGCTATTATGCATGTCACAGAGAACTCCTCTTAGGACAGACGACTTCACTTTGACCTGAGGCAAAAGCTATTTAAATTTTATTAGGGAAGCAGGCCAACCACCCCATTAGACCTTTGGGTGATTAAAAGAAAATCATCCTATAAAATGTTCATATATATATATATTAAATGACCATGGCTTCTTGATGAATTCAAAATATGTGATAGGCAGATAGCATAACAGTAATAATTTATCTGAATCCAACTAAACGCTTGAACCCGATGTGATGGACTATCACAGGATCCCTGTTCTTCCTATTTATGAATAGTTCCCTTCCTTTCCCTTTCTCCGCAAACATGGTTGCTTCAGCACATTCTGAAATCCATGTTCCTGTGATTGTCTTTGTCTCGCTTCAGTAACTCTGGAGCATTTATCCATGTAATAGCATGGTCTTCCGCTCCACTGCTTATATAGCCCTCATGCCTCAATGAATTTGCTTGATGGGATGCAGACAAAATGCTGCTTAGTATATTTTATGTATTTAAATGAATACTTATAGCAAACAAAGGAGGCAGACATTTTTTAAAAGATATAATCATTTTGAGGCAAATGGCTAATTAAGTTTTTATCATATATAATAACTTACATCCTGTACACCCGTTTGCCTTATAGGACAGTATGTTGTGCCATATTTGAATAAACAGTGCATACTGACATGTTGGTTTATTAATAAACCCAAGCACATCCTAAAATATGATTTCAAGCTACTATCTTGGGTTGATTATTTGTCAGTAGTCATTCTCATGTACAAAGGCATAGGTATAAAGATATTCTGAACAGAAAAATTTTGATTGAGGAAAATTAGACAAAAAAATGTATCAAAAGGATGCCCGCTTTATGGTGTAGACTCATTGAGGAATATGATACAGTTGCTAAAAAAGAGTGAAATAGAGCTATATTTGGTGACCAGGAAGGATTTCTAAAAACAAAGACAGTTTCATGTTAGGTATATATAACCCATTTTTATTAAAATATTAATTGTAAACATAATATATTTTACATTGTATTCTCATAAAACTATGCAGGAAATTGTACGAAATTTTTGTCACTAATGAAGTAAGATAGTGGGTTACTGCCCTTTTCTAAAAATATTTCCATATAATTTTATTTTGGAATTTATTTCATAATGAGAAAAAGAAAGTAAATGTTTTCTTTTGAACTTGGTGCATATAGAAATAATTCTGGCCTAACATTGGATACCTGGCCACTAATAAATGAGCTATGAGGAAAAATGAAGCAATTTCTATTGATGTTTGTGGAAGAAAGGAATAGCAGTCTTTCACCATGATAGAAATTTTTGAACTTCTGGCCCAGCAGGGAACTTAGCAACAGCAAAACCAACTCGTCATTTTGAAGATGATGAAAATGAGAGATTGGCAGGGTTAACGTCCGTCCTGAGCTCGTGCCGTCAGAGCTTGATGAGAAGGCAGGAGAAGTGAGGTCGAGACTCCCCAGGCACCCTACCCAACTCTCTCTCCACGAATATCTTCTTTCCAGAGTAAGGTTTAATATCACCTGAGTTTTGGAATATTGCTACGATTGCATTTGAAAGATAAATAATTTCTTATTTCATTTGCTTAAGAATCCTGAAACACCTGTGTCTTCATTGCATATACTTTGTTACTGTGCTGTATGTTCTGGTTTTGCGTGTGGGAAATGAATTAATCGTGACCCTTCTTTGCACCCAATGAGGCAGGGAGCCCTTCATTTTCCAGATGAAGGAACTCTGCACCAAGAAGGTAAGTGATGTGCCCAGGGTCACATGTTGGGTCAGCAGCAAAGTTGTTAACCATCAAGTCTGCATTGGAGGGTTTTATCTCAGATGTGTTCTATCCTTCTGCATGGAAAACATGTCCTGAAAGTCCAGAACACTTGCCGTTGACTCACAGAGTCTGGTATTTTGGGACTCCAAAGATTCAATTTTTGTAATAAAAAAGAGAGACAAAAATGACAAAGTTAGAAAAACAGATATATAACAGCAGGGATATTAAAGAGATAATTAACCCCTTGCCACTGAGCCTAGATTTACATATCTGTAACAAATGTAGTACTGATAAAATGCCTGCACACAAGCCATCTATTTCTATTTTATGAGAAAGACACGGAAATACTCTTTTTGTCTGCTTTGTTTCTATGAAAATATGCACAGCGTCTATAGAAAGGTTTTACATTTGCCTATCTCAGGCTTGTATGATGTAGCAATGAATTTGTTTTTATTGGATCATTCTGTGCATCAGAATATTTCAATTATGTGTTCAACATCTAAATTAAATCCTCCATTAATTCAACGGGAAAGAGTCAGATAAGGTGAATCACATTATCCAGATACTCCTGTGACACTCACACCCTTGATGAACCTTCTGGGACTCTCAATTCATCAAGTGCACTTGTGAGAATTCACAAGTAGGTTTCTCACTCTTTAAGTCTTTTGGGGAACTCTGTTTCTACATGCAATTAATTTTGTCATGTGCTTCCTTATGAAACACACACATTTATACTAAAAATGACTCTTTGTTGGTGGGATGACCTGAATCCCCCACCCCCACTACAAAGAAACTTGGTGATCAGAGAGATGGCATGAACTTTGCACCAGTCATCATCTTAGCTGTCTCCAGGAGTTTATATTAATTTCTGTCAAATATAAGCTGACTCAGGAAAGTAGCAAGTGCACCTTCAGGATAGTATGGCCAGGGGGAGCTATTTGAGTGTTGGGTTGAATTTGAGTTTACAACATCAGTCCTATGAGTTGCTTCCTAGGTTGGCTGTGGGTATAGAGGGCAGTCCTGGGATACTCCAGACCAGGTGGTCTCCAGAAGATGAGTTAGCATGGAGAACAGCTGTGTTTGTGTCTGGTACCTTAGGAAGAACTGCCTCCCCCATCCCACCTCCTGGCTGCTTCCAGTAATGCTGGTGGAAGACGTGAGCAGAGTTCAATCACACTTTCCTCCCAGGAGGAGTCTTTCTTCTAAACTGAGTCTGTAGAAGGCTCCTTTGGTGCCAGCTACAGCCAAAGGCAGATGAGTATAGAGAACACGGAATGAGCTGGTCTGAACCTCGGTCATTCTGTGGGTGGGTGGCAGGGTGGGAGTCAGTTGGGTGTGTCCCAAGGAAGGGCTGGGACATTCATAAGGAAGGCTTAAAGCGGATACCGCAGGAGAAGCTGGGAGGAGATTTGGGGAGCAAGGGGAAGTTAGAGATGAGGAAGAATTCAGGAAGTATGTGTGGAGGGGTGGGGAGGGGGAATACCTTCCAAAGACCTTTTGTCAGGGGCTATAATGGGGAAGGGGTCTAGGCAGAGAAACTAGCGTGAACCAATATAAAAAGTGTACAGCTGAGGTAGGACAACAGCTTGTGGTGACTGAAAGATGGTGAATGGTTTGGGAGAATGACCAGAAAGGTAAATTGAAACAGATTGTGAAACTTATTTGCCATTTGTCCTTGAAAAATAGATTCTAATAGGTGTTAGCTAGAACCATTTAGAGTGACCCATTTGCCTTTTGGGCAGAATTACCTGCCACATC
The DNA here is from genome assembly GCA_008086735.1 of Cheirogaleus medius. NCBI lineage: Eukaryota > Metazoa > Chordata > Mammalia > Primates > Cheirogaleidae > Cheirogaleus > Cheirogaleus medius. The sequence continues at coordinate 68,307,550 of VBSM01003204.1, read as the reverse complement.
ATTAATAAAATATATCATCAAATTGTGAATATAAATAGAGACGGGGACACATTTTTCTGTTGGTGAGCCTCGCTTTGCTAGAATAATACTGTTTGCATAGCACTGTCTACAGATCTTTTCAGCACTGGTTATCTACATGGTAGAAGAAGGTAGTTTAGGTGTTATCCATTTTACAGGTGACACAATGGAGACCCAGAAGAACGCTGGCATTTCCAAAGCTACAGGGAAAATTAATGGTGAAACCAGAACAAGAATCAAGACACCTCAGCCCGGTCTCATTTTCTTTCCCATGGAACTGCTTTGTCTCATATTATTTTAGCCAGAATCTTGTCTCTGGGAAATATTTCTCTCCTTCCTCACTGGTTTCACAAACACGGAAGGAAAATATAAATCATTTGAGTGACAGGGTCACCTGGTACTAACAAGAAACAACTTTGGATAATTTCTTCATCTCCGCCATTGTCAGCGGAATGTATTTCCTCTCTCTCCTTTTCACTCCCACTCTCCTCCCACCTACCAGCACACGGGGCACCCCTCTTCATTATGGAGAAGTACTGAACCCAGCTTAATAGTGTAGTTTGTATAAGGTCTAGATTAGATTCATTTTTTCCTTCGGAGAAAAAAATAATCACAGAAAAGAGTATTTCTTTTCATTTGGGGCATAGTTTGTCACATCTAGCTCAAGAAGCACAATCTGAAATTATTTATTATGTCTTATTTGGGCCCTGAAAAAAATTAGACATTGTTTTGAAACATCATTGAGTTTGATCTTTCTTTTTTTGGTGGAGAGTTGTCATTAATTTATGCAATTGTCAGGATTGGCAATCAAGCTGCTTCATGTTTGAGTGTACACTCTGTACAGTGAATTGTTTTTGTGTATCATAAGACTGCAGGATTTAGAAATATGTAATGACAGAGATGATTTGCTCTTCTATTTATTTTCTCTCTTTCAAGAGAATTTGTTATTTTACAAAGGAAGACTGCAGTGCAATCTATTTCATTCCATTTTGATGGTGGCCTCCCTTTGTACAACATACCAATTTTAAATGATACAGATTTCCTTCCCCCATAAATGCAAAAACCTTTCAAGCTCAGAGAGTCTAGCAGACAACTGACAACACCTTAACTTTCCTGAACATGATGCTATAATTAAGGAAATGTGGACTTTGGAGGTAATCATTAGTTCTTCCGTATGCACGTCTAGCCTGAGATTTTGCCGCCTACTATATTTCCTTCTTAATGACAATGGGGAGGCTTCCATGTAATTGAAATTGCCCCCTTTGAAGAACTGATGTGTTAAGTGATCGTATAATCTCATGATGAGCTAGTAATAGAGAGATGAAGAGAATTTATATACTGGCACAAAGTGGAAATAAATAGACAGTGAATTTCTGCACTTCTCTGCAAGTTTGTGCCGTGGAATTAAAGTAGTTAGGTGTTGTCCACTGATGCACTCATTTGGAAAGAAGGTTCTAGACTATTTTCAGTAGATCCTCAATAGATTCCAATCATATTCCATGGACTCAGCCACTTAGAGTGAAGGACCATGTGTATGTACTTATGTCTATGCTGGGAGTGGGAGTGTGAAGTGTATTTATTGCTCAGCTATTTCTGCAACCATATTGCATTTTGAGCAGCCCCAGACCTGCTCAGAGTCTTGGGTCTGGTGCACTTTGACTGGCTGAGGCTGGACTTTGGGCTCCAGGCTCCAGGCTGTGGCATAGGTTGGGTTTGGGTCATTTGCACGAGTTTCTCATCCTCCTTGCACCAGCAGCTATCCAGAGCCTGCCCTTTATATGGCAAATGGTAGGAATGTAAGAGAGCAAATGGAAACAGGTAACACCACTGAAGGTCCCAGCACTAAACTCTCTCACTATCTCTTGCACACGTCATCCATTGGCAAATTCTATGGCCAAGTTCAACACAACTGTAGCAGGGCATGAATTCTAAGTCACATAGCAAAAGGCATGGATGCATAGAATTATATTATGTATAATAATTACAAATTATGATTTAAGCTGTTTCAAGGCCAATAGTCTTTATTCCTATAAGCTTCTCAGGTGTTTCTCATGGTCCTCATCCTCGAGAAGTTTTGGACTATATCTTGTCTACTTTTGCAGTCCCTTTACTCTCAAATTCTCATTACAACAGTAAATGTTGAACCGTTCATATTGACTTCCCTTCAAATGAAGATGACAAAATGTGTTGTGAGGGGCGGTCTGCTCTCTGGAGGGTCCTATTTGTGTCTTGGGGGTTTCTTTATAGATACATATAATTAGGGCGGAAGAAATGTTTAGTTTTTGTCTCAGTCACCAAATATCTTTTAGAAAATATGTAGGTCTCTGTGTTGGAGAAGAGCCCACATATCAGCAAGCCCTCTGTCACGGGCAAGAAGGAGAACTACCACCTTCTCCCCCAGTACCTCCCAGGCTCTTCTCACTCCTGGATATCTGGCCAGTTAGCACACGGCTCCCCCAGGTGAAGGCTGAGGCCCGGCAATACCCAGAGCTAGTGTGTGTCTTGGGAGAGCTACTCTCCATTTTGCATGAGTATGAAGTTGTGTTCAATTCTGTAGGAAAGAATTTAGGTATGGGATGTGTTTAACATTAAAGTCAAATATGTGAATGTGTAGTACTTTTGCCTCAAGAAACACTTCAAAGTTCACATTCTTTTGCAAACATTTCTATACATTATAAAGGAAAAGAAAAAAAAAGGGCTAAAAAAAGTCTCTAGGTTGTTCTTGTCTGGTTTTGTGTGTGGCCCTGTTACATCTTACTGTACACTTTGCTCAACATTCTCAATTTCTTTTATTTTTACATTGTCTGAAGATAAGTGTTTTTATGGGACAGACTGCTTAAAATAGGAACTGGCCACTATGCCTTGAAAACATGGCCATTGAGTTTGTATATGAGTTTTCATTATGGTGATCTGTCTCAAAATTTAAGCTCTCAGAAGAAAGCCTTAATTCTCTTTCTTAATATCAAGCCCCAAATTACCTATAAGCATTTCACAAATGCTTTTGGATTCTGGAATAATTTTGATTCAAATACCTGGATACAGAGATGGAGAAATGAAGGTAGCCAGAAGACTCAGTCCCTCAGCTCGGCCCCTTGCACTAGGTTTGTGTCCTAAGGAAAAAAAGATCATTTATGCATGAAACATGGCTTAAAGGAGAGTAAAATGCTCAAAGGAGAGTGAAAGGCACACAGGACTGTCCTACCGTCTTTGGGGTGCGAATCATGCTTGGTTTCCTGGAAGACTAAGCACTGCAGAAGGCGATTCTCTGGAGGAGGGTCCAGCAGCGTCCGTCAGTGCTGTGGAGCATCCTCAGATAGCTTTGCCGACACCTGACATTCCAATGGCTGCCAAAGGGGAAGAACAAATTGAACATGTTCTTGGAATTCATGCAAGACACCTCTGAGGATGCCCAGAAAGTACTGGGGGAGACTTAGTACGTGCATACATAGGAGACTGACATGCTCCAAAACGACAGAACTATAAACCAGCAAATTTTTGCTTACTGACATTTTTGGAATTTTATACCCACAAACGGGTGAAAACCAAGCCAGTTCAGGGCACTCATAAATTGACATATGTTTTTGGCCAAATGGATGTGTTAAATATCAACTGTTGAGTTTCTTGCCTCATCCAAATAATTCTCCAAGGAATGTTTGGTTGGAAAATCCGGTTATCTGCCCCATGAAAACAACTCCACGCTCGTCCTTCTCTATCTTACCTCATGTAGTTCATTATTCTTAGTTCCAATTTACTTCCATCCCATGCTCCTGCTGATACAGGCCTTTTTTTCGGAGATGATGTGTCTAGTTCCTACCTCATTCTTTGGTATTTCACTGAAACACACCTGTTATTGGACCCCAGGAATAGGGAGATGTATTTTTTGCCTGGTTGGAGCTAAGCATTTTGTGGGCTCATTCCTTTCCTTGGTGTGCAGCAATGTTCTGAGCCCAACACTTTGAGTGTAGAGATCTGAGGCATTGCCTGAGAGTCTGGCCAGCTTCCTGGTTTAGAAGACTTACGTCGGCCACAATCCTTAAAGCGGCCCTATAAGAACATATTAGGTACAGTTCTGATATGTCTTAACATTTTGGAATGAGGTACTTTTGGGTATTTTTATGCCATAGACATCATGGAAGCCACATTTCAAATGTATTTCAATTACTGACTCATACTTCTGCAATATAAATTTTGTAACATCTTTCCCACAAATGAGGCTGAGTTTTTAGACTGCCTTCAAATCATGCAAAAGGGATAAGCTTGCTGCCTCCAGGTTTTTAGAGAAAGTCATAGGAAACGTACTTTTTAAGTAGCATCAGTGTTAAAAGAGTTCTCCTGGAAACATAAAACATTTTCAAGGTTTTCCTAAGTGCTCCTTGAGACAATGGCACCTCAGTTATTGAGATTTGAACTCCTGTGATCTGCTTAATACTGACAAGGTTATTCTAAGGGCTTTGAGCTCTCAAACACGAGCAGCATTTCATTACCCCAGATTTTAACAGAACTTTTGAAATGCCAATGGTTTGCCTGCTGTTCTCAAGCTTGGTGAAATATAGCCCGGTCCATGGGGTCAGAAGACCTTACCTTTGAATGTGGCCCACCGTGAATGTGAAATGCTAAATCTTTATAGCCAGAGTATTTGAAGTGGCCTTTCTGTCCTTAATTAGCGGATGCTTTCCCTACCGCGGACTACCTGGGACTGACGTGATAAAGAATTTGCCTGACTCGCAGGGGGCCTGGGTGAGGCATTATCCATCACAGTGTGTTAGAAATGAAAGATTGAAGAAAAGATGATTAAAGCCCCAGCGGCTGCCTTCACAAATGAACTTCGGGAGAAAAGGCAGTTTTCGTGTAAATGTGGCAAGTCTTCATATTGGAGCTTGATGAAATTAAAGGCAATGCTAGGTGATATAAACCATTGTTGAATCTTCCTTTTATTAAAACTGGGCTAAAACAAGGAGTAGAAATTTGTCAGGTGCAGTAATTACTTTGGTACTTTACTGATGAAAGCTGTCTCGGGCAAAGCCCTCCTCTCATCTATTTTCCATTTCCTCTGAGTTCTACTTTCAGCTGCTAAAGAAGAATAAATACAAGATGAGGTGAGGGCAACTTCACAGCCCATCTATTTATGGATTAAATCTTTCTAAGGGCAACAGAGGTGGTTATTTTTCTCACTCTTTCAGTTGCCCTGAATTACTACCTTGAGAAAATTTCTAGATTATCTGGCTCTTAGGAGAACACAGAAACATACATGTTGGTGACCATAGAAACAGGAAGAAAAAAAAAAAAACTGGTGAGACAACATTGGTCGCAGGTGTAAATAATATAACCCAGGTATTGTATCTGGGACAGGAGAGAGGATGAGGATACTGGGGCATTGATAGTAGGATACAAGAAACTGAGAAGGAAGAAATGACAAATCTCTTAGGTCATCGCTGCTCAAAGAGTGTGGTCTTTGAAGAACCATAAGCCTCACCTGGGAGCATGTTAGAAATGCCCAGTCTCAGGCCCTAGACTCTGTAATTTAATGAGATCCCCAGGTAAGTTATATGAACATTAGAGTTCAAGAATCTCTGGTCTATAGACAGCCCTTAAATTGAGTGATACTAAAGCCAGAAGACCCATAAAACTCAAAGGATATTCACAGGCTCTCAGTAGGCATGTGCCGAGGGCATGCCAGTCGAAGGGATTCACATTCAATGCTGGTGAAAACAAAAATAAATAGCTAGAGCAACGGAAATTCATACAAAAGTTTTAGAGCTAAGGCAACAAACTCTCTCCTTTAAAGGCTGAAATTTGTGCAATAGTAGAAAGGAGTTAAAACTCTTTGCACTAAATATACTAGTTATGAAAAAGTTGTCCAAACAAAGGTGACATGAATGAGTATCAGATGTTGAGCTACTGGAAGCAGAATAGATAAAATCAGCATCAAGCAAAAGACAGGAGTGTCACCCGGGATAAAGATCTGCTTCTAATCACTTTTTGCTAATAGCTCTAACAAAAGCCTAGTGCAGTGGAGTTAACAATAAACCCAGAACCTGGTTGGCTGTGTTAATTCTTTGTAACTTACTGCATGTCCTTATCTATTCACGTGTGCACTTAAATTGACTCTTTAATAAGCCCTACATAATTCATCCATAAATGGGTTTTATTTCTTAAAAGCATGAGCTCATTTGCTAGCTCCACTTTTATATGCTGTGAGACTTTGACAATCCATATCTTAGCCTCCCTTGCCTCAGTCTCTTCAGTTGTAAATTGGGTACAACAGTAGTTGTACCCAACAGTAGTACTTATCTCATAGCATTCTTTGAGAATTAAATGAACTAGTATGTGCTATTTGTGTAAAACATAGTTAGGACTTAATGATTATTAGCTATGATTATTGTTCATAAAATTCTAAACTAAAAGCATCTATTCAGGTATTTTTACGGAGAGGTAAATGCACTAGGAGGAATTAACCAGCATTTGCATGCACTCTGCTGGTACCTGGAGAGGCCAGATCACAGCAGTGGGGTGTATTATTTTTAGGTGCTCCATACCTTAAATATGGGTAATAACATGAACATTAGATAGGATTTTAAGTATTCATAAATGAACTTAAATATATTTTCATAGAGCCAAGAAACGAACTCTTTGGAAATAGAAAATCCATTACTTATCTTTGCTTCCAGAAATCTCATCCATTTTCTTGGATCCTTTATATTCTCACTCACTTTGAAGGCCAAGTCCACATTAGTCATTCCTGGATAAATAGTAACCGTCAAAGTAGTGTGGCTGAATTTCATCCTTTAAAATTTGATTGAGGAATTGAAATTAATTTGCAGTTTTATTATGCATCTTTTTCCATATGACAGGAGTACTAGAATACAATTAAGATATGGTGAAATTGTAAAATATTTAGGATCAGTTGGAACTCATTAAGAATGAGAGTTTATTCTTAAAAACAACTTTAACAAAAAAGTGTTTTCCCCCATTTTACAGTAGTTTTTAATAAGCATTTTGAGGATTTTCCTTGTCTTCCTCCTCCTCCTCCTTCTCCTCCTCCTCCTCTTAATTATCCTTCTCTTCCCACTTCTTCTCCTTTCTTGAATGGCATTTCTATTAAAAAACACAATTTGTCATAGACAATAGCAGTCATCTCCAAAAGCAATGCATTTTAACAATTTTCCTTGAGGAGGTATGATAAATATGTAAAATAAATAAATTTAACCCATGTTATGGCTTGGATATCTGAAAACTTTTTTCTTGCTGTGACTCTGACATTGTCATTTTGTTTCAAAACAAGTGCATTTCTCTTCTCTAGGCCTCAGGACCCTAACTGAAATCTAGACTAAAATATAAAATGATATAGCCAAATAAACTTAAAATTTTAGGCCTCAACTATTAGGACACTGCAAAAAAGAATTATAAAACTCATTTCTAACCAACTGGATTAATTTCACCTGGTTTAAGAGAACTGGGGTTGTGAAAGACCATGAGACTGCCCTGGGTAGAACTGCACGTCTTCCCCTGAATGTGACTCTTTCTCTGGGTGAATGTTATTCCTGAGAATAATTTCTTTTCCTGTTTTCCTTCAGCCTGGGGCCATTGCTGGTCAGCCCGTTTGTAATACGGATTTTTATTTTCAAAAGTGGTTTTCCTGCATCTACTCTCTGTAACATTGAAGATGTTGCCCGAAATCTATACAGAATCAGGAGAAAGGGCGGTGATGCTATCACTAGGGCTGCACATAATAATGCCAATTTGTGCAAGCA